>CAJQZN010036565.1:0-10443 GCA_907164685.1 Colias eurytheme | reverse complement strand
GTTTTGACTATGTGAAAAGTGCAACTGTACTTGCGAAATATTGTTGCGATTTTAATTGAAACCTTCCACATACGTCAAGTGTCTCGTTTGTTTTCAAATTGAATATCCCGTATAGTGGTTAGATTCAAGTTTTTAGTTTCTATTCATAGTAAGAGGTAGTTTGGTTTTGATTACATACTACGTAGTAATTATCTATCTATTAGTATTTACCATTCTTTAATTCAGAAGTTGCTATACTATATCAGTAATTGCATTCGTACCACATTATTTTATCATACAAAACTTGGTATTCATTGGTTAATAATTATGTATAAAATCACTAGAAAAGATAAGAACATAGATTAAATCATAGACAAGCTTTTAATAACGCAGAAATAAACAACATCATCTCGCTAATATAATAACATAAATATAAAAAAGTAAGTGATAATATAAAATAGCGGGTTCGCTATAACGCGAACACAACATTTCAATCAGAGGCGGCCGTGTTAAGTTAATGGGCGATCGTTCACGGAAGGCTGGTAATGCATTGCTATTATGTTATACTAGTACAAGCACTGGCTTCGCTTCAATAAAACAGTATTTAAAAAAGATATAGAGCTATTTAATCGTACATTTTAATGAGCAGTTCTTGTATTGATCTTAGCAAACCATGTTCTGGAGCGTTGTTCGTTGTGAGTGAATCACATAATAAACATATCTACTTCTCTATTATGTAACTGTTGAATAAGAAGTGTGATTAATGATTATATTGATTTTTTATTTGTTTCAGGAGGAAGTACAAATATTTTGCGGACATTGAAAAGGAGTGAAAAGAAACTAGTCATAACTGTAATATTACTTACATAGCGTAAGCAAATTGTTACTACCAAAAAAGCGTGTTAAAATGAGTTTTTATAATTGCTCGAATAACGCATTTAAATTTATATTTTATTAAGCTATTGCATAGCTTCTATCGCGGGCCTTGAGCGCGGGGACCGAATGCAGAAATTTAGTAACGAAAAACCTCACGCTCCCCACTCAGACGGGCGCGGAGGTGTGGCTTGAAGGCATAGCATGAATAGCTTTACCGCGGCCGCGGCAGTCCCTGAGTGCCACACGTCTTTTTTTTTATTAATCACAATATTCCAAATATCATAATCGAATATAAACATAGACGGTACCTTGGATCAAGACATAGTAAACGCTAAACTTGTATGGGCATTATATGTGGATAGCTAGTTAACGTTAGCACGCGATAACGTGCATGTAAAGGTGCAGGAAAAACCGCGGGCTAAAGCTATTATTACCTGTCAATGAGAATTGATAGATCTATAGGCAATCCATACTATAGAGAAATTTCTAAATCTAAGACACTAACTAACTCTGACCTAAAATCCAGCATCATTTTAGTTGCTACATTTCTGATTATCTCTATTATTTTTGACTACTTTAAAACAGGTAGATCTGTAGCCAAAAGCCAGATTGACCAAATATAAATAATTGAAGAAACAATCTCTAAAGACTTCTAAAAGCAACTGATCTACGGGAATACCTTCAAAATTCAATATAAAGGCGCCATTTCATGACAATATGCACGTGTCGCATTCAGCCATCGCCTTATTCTATTTCCCGCGTAAATTATATACCGTTCGTGCAGCGTATCCTTTTCTATAGGATTTCGACGTGACCCACGGTTTAAATTTAATAGTTTTAATGTAAAGATGAATGTTTTTTGCACGACAGAGAGAGCTCTACGATCGAAAAATTTGTTTTGCCTTGGTTCGTAGTAATTCACGTAATAATATCCTAAATCTTCAAATCATTTTATGGATAATTTAATACAGATTAATACTGTCACTGGAAGAAAATAAACTGGGAAGAACTGTAGAAAAAAAAAGAAAATACCCGTCAATCAAAACTTAATTATTTTAATCTTATTATTATTTAATAAGCGCGTCGCACACGGTGAAGATAAGATTATGTTAAGATTCTCTAATTAAATTTTGTGTCAGTGTTTCGGGTCATTTGTAACAGGATGGCGGTTCTACAGGGGTCTTAGTACGCAATGACAAAAAGAAAAATGATGGTCAGAACGCTGATACCGGATACCTTAAGATACTGTAATATTTTATATTAGAGAATCTTAACATAAAATATCTTCTTATATATCTTCACCGTGTGTGACGCGCTTTAGCCTTAGATCTACTATGCGAAGATTGGCATTGAAAATGGTGATATCAGATAGCACCGTTTCAAAGTTATTAATGAAATACTAAAATTATATTCTTCTTTCGTCGAGTCGTGCACTTTTGGATTTTTCAATGTTTTATTGAATTAGTTACGAACAAAAAATATAATTAAGTGTTTGATTTTTTGTGTGAGATAACTTAATCTTTTGAATAAGCTCTTGATTTTGTTTTACAATTTACACAGATAGCCTGCAGTTAGCGTGATATATAAACTAACTTTTGTAACTGCTTTACGCAACTATTAAATATGTTAGTATGACTAAAACTCAGTCCTCCCTAAACGACTGGAATCTAGTAAGAATTTACCATATGAATAGGCCGACATTGCACACAAAACTTAGTTATTTATGCTTGTGAATTTGTTTTACCTTCATGCCATGAGTATATGAATAAAAGAGAATTATTTAAATTTAAAAAAGGTTGAACAAAACAGGAAAATAATAATTTCGTTTCTAAATAACCGAAGACGATATTATAAGGATCGATTTATTATCTAAAATCTCACCACGTTTTATCGTCTACGTTTAACAGGTAAAAAATTTGCCCCTTTCCTGGAATTCCAAGCTTTTGCTCATCATTTCATAAATAATAATTTATCCTTCCTTTTTATAGTCAAATAACAAAATATCTTATATATAAAATTCTCGTGTCACAATGTTAGTCTGCATACTCCTCCGAAACGGGTGGACCGATTCTCATGAAATTTTCTGTGCATATCGGGTAAGTCTGAGAATCGGCCAACATCTATTTTTCATATGTACCACGGGCGAAGCCGGGGCGGACCGCTAGTATATATATAAAATAATAATTGATAAAATTACAACGTTTGAGTTTTTAAATGTATTTCTGCTACAGATAAGTAAATAATCCTAAAAATACTGACTATAGTATTTATTCTCACTATATGTGCGAAAGTAGCTCTGTCTGTCTCTTCTTCACGCCTAAAATACTGTATCGATTTGGAGGAAATTTAGTACAAAGATACTTTGAGAGTTTTTTTCATGGAAATCCCATAGAAACCAGAACTACGGGAGCTTTCCGTGAATCCGCTAAAGTTAGAACACACAAAAAGAACACAATAAGCTTTACTTTAGCTTAAAATATATACGTTAAAATAAAATAGCAAGTAAAGATTTAAAACAAACCTGAATTGACAATACAAGATACTTGTAAACATAGCTCAAAATCGTTCCATCATGCAACATTTGACACAACTCCGTTGAGCACAAGCGGAAGGCAATTGCCCTGTCTCACTAATTAGTTATGAAACTTACATAATGCGTATTGTTTCACTCGTGTCAAATAGTTTACTAACTACTGTGTGGGGTTCAAGTTAACGTTTAACTACACTTCTTTGAGTCAGTCAAAACTTTTCAATGATTTTATTATGGTAATGTAATAAGTTTTTGTCTTTTTTTGGTACACCATGTGCAACATAACTTAAAATCATAATGATCAAGTGCTATGCTTTATTTATATCGCCCTTCTTTTTCTTTAATTTATTGCACACACTCAACCCCTCAACAGATCAAACGCAAACATATTAACCATACTGTCGCATCTTTCACAGCCTCTATTATCATAACAATTTAGAAAACATCCCGAAGCCATAAATAAACGAAACGCAAGTCATATCAAGGGGTCTGTTACCGCACACTTAGCTGTTGAAAATTAGTTAACACGCAATTAAACTTTTATTTTTAGAGATAATGAGCCGCGCAGCCCAGCTCGCTCTGACAATGATCGATGAGTAAGAGGGGCTGCTTGGATCGGATTTAAATGATGCAACCACTTCGTACCATAACATAATATGTGTTTGATGTTATAAGACAGATGTATGTTCTATAATTGTTATAAAACCATAAGGTCTGTTGTAGGAATTTTATAGAGCGCTTGCTCTTTACGGGATATCTGAAGCACACAGGAGAAGAGAATGGGATGATGAAGTTTCTAGTATATTAATATTTTGGCAAGCTCATAAACTTTCATTTAATTCCTCTTTCTGAATAAAAAATGATTTGGTGTGTTTGGCTATTAAAACAACTGAATAGTTTGATTAAATTTCGACGTTATTTTATAGCGATAAATAAAAATAGTGTTCAATTTGGAAGACCTTTACGTTCGCTATTTGACTCATAATTTCATGAATTAAGTCAAATGGAAACGGACAGATGTCTTGACTAAATTACGGATATCGGCTTCGTTTTTCCGATCTCGGTCATTGAACGTAAAAGTAATTGGATTTTCATAGTTACGACTTCAATTTTCGGCGCGCAAATATTCCATAAAGTATAATGTAGAATTATATCGCTTCTAGAATATTCAAGCATTATTCATGATGAGCATCGCTTTAAATATTTTAAAACATTTCACAGAGTATTTATTGAACGCGAAATTAATTCCGCGCCAATAAGCGCGTCGTATTTTCATTCTCTATCGCAATCTCTTGAAATTTTACTTATTTTATTAATCTTAATTCATTGGATAAGCAAATTTTTATAAACGTATCAGATATAGCGTAAGATTGTATCTGTAACTGTCTATATCTACACTGCTACACTAATCTTATCGAAACAGGATTTATATATTCGAGTATGTGTATCGAATAAACTGAAAAACTACTAGACCAATTTTCTTTGACCGATAGTAAGTTACATAAGTCTCGGTTGAAATATGCTACGTACACCTATTAGTAATATTATTTAGCTGAAGAGTTTGTTTGTTTGAACGCGTTTATCTTAGGAACTACTGGTCTGATTTGAAAAATTATTTTGGTGTTAGATAGCCATTCATCGATGAAGACTATATCATGACGCTAAAACCAACAGGAGCCCGCGGAGCCACGCAGGTGAAACCGCGGAGCACAGCTAGTACAAAATAAATAGACATTTAATGACACCTCTACATCAAAGCTGTATGATACACAATATAGATCATAATCCTTTGACAAAGTAGAGTTAATTAAAGGTTGTAGAGACTTGAAAAAGCTTCAAATTACATTTTAAACTCATATTTCTGCGACTAAGTTGAAGGTCACTTAACCATTAAAGATTATTTCGCATTTCAAATTAAGAGGCTTTAATTAGATTTCCTTAATTACTCCGAAGGTTAAAAATAAAATGCATTCCAATGTCAACGTTGACGCATACGTTTACCGCGTCATACGTTATTTTCATGCATCAACTACATTTTAATGAAGGGTTACCACGCGATTTAACGAAACTAGTTTTAAAATAAACTTATCAGATGTTATGGAGAATTAAAATTAAAAATAAAACTAGCTAATAACTGGCAATCAGGCGATGTATACACATGTAGCTTGAATAATACATAAAGTTATTTACGTGACAAAATTGTTTAAATAACTGTTAGTTTAGTTATGGCTTCACTAATTTTGGTTATATTTTAATTATATTGGATTTTTTAAATAGAATTGTATTAAATTGTATGGGAGTACAATGAACTTTGTATTTTTAGGAAATTATTAGGAAAAGAAACATTGTGATAAAACCGACTAAAATTAATTACATGTTCCTATAATATATGCTATCTATGCGTGCAGTTCAATTACAAAAATCCCTAATTCTGTAACAGAAATCAACTGTGACTTAAAATCCAGATGAATACCAGCCAAAATTTAATATCGATTTATCAGAAATAACTAAAAAGAACTTACACCACACAGCTACCTAGTGGTAAAAATTAATCTAGATTGCGTACAAACTTCACTTAGTCGCACTTAGGTAATTACGCAAGAAGTATATTTTAATTAAATCTTAAGCAACTCTTCCCTTCCGCCAGCGCTCAAACTTCGTGGAGAGGTGTTCTGTTCTCAACTACAATCATTGTAAATGCAAATGCGATTCCGTTTGTTTCCTACAGTTTACATTATCATTGTGATAGGTGAACTTTGTAAGGGTGTCATGAGACTATGTTTTTGGGACAAATAATTTCTTAAGGCAATTATTCGTGTATGATTCAAATACTTACTTACATAAAAATAAGTGTGGCACTCGGGGACTGCCGCGGTAAAGCTATTGCATGCTATGCCTTCAAGCCACACCTCCGCGCCCGTCGGAGTGGGGAGCGTGAGGTTTTTTCGTTGCGGAATTTCTCGATTCGGTCCCCGCACTCAAGGCCCGCGATAGAAGCTATGCAATAGCTTTGGCCAAAATGGCTAACATTGGCCAAATGATGTACTTACACACGAAAAGGATAAAAAAAATAACATGATCAACATGATGTAGAGACTACTTTAACTAATAATTTAAGTCAAAACGTCGTCAAACAAATGCTCATATATTTTTATAATCGTCTTCAATAAAGTTACAGAATATAATGATGTCAATACATCAACAAGGGTTTCATAACACAATAAACTAATTCAAGAAACTTCACTCAGTTCCAAGTGACTCCACATTAAATACATATTTGTGGCGCCATGTCAAGTGAGCGCGGACCCTTACCACAATCTCGGATTAATATAACTTGAGTCGTAATTTCTGCGGATTCGCATACGGATGTAAATTTCAATTGCCGCCGGAAAATCTACAAATCATTTGCGACTTTATTAGGTCAGGGTAAAGTGCAGTTTCATTTGCGTGGGCGGCGGAAACTCGGGAACTCCGTAATGTTAATATCTTCGCAGACAAAGCTTCACTTTTGTAATGAGATGTTGTGTGAGCGTTAAGTTGACGTAGCTTTGGCTTTTGTGTTTGTTAGCTGACTTGCATTTAAGTCAGCTGCATTTGGTAACTTATTTAATTTCGCATTTATGTCGTCGACTTTACGAGTGTCAGATCTGTGTGGCCAGAATTTTGTGCGTGAAATTAACAAACTATATGAACTGGATTATGTGCTTATATGTAAATGTGCTAAATAACTCGTTGATAACACTATATATAGCGAGTCTAGTCATATAATTTTACACGACATAAAGTCCCAAAAACAGATGCTAAATTATCTACATAATTTTTTAAGGCAGGTCAAAGTCCCCAAAACCGATGCGAAATAATCCGTCCCCTATCCTATAAGGGGTTAACAAGTTTACATTGTAACAAGTAATATTGTAAAAGAAAATTTGCTTCAGCTAAGGAAACCTTAAAACTCTGAACTAACTTTATAAATGAATTAGTACCAATAAAAAAATCTTTATTATTATTTACATCGGGCGAGCGGACGCCGACGAAAAGTTTGTACATTCAGATCCCTAACCAAATATATTACGTTGTTACAAACATATTATTACTGAACTTGGACATTGACGTAAATGAACAAAAACAATCCTGGAAAAAAATCTAACAAAAGTTACTCAGTTGATGAAACCACAACCTCCATTATTGATATGTCAATAACATAACGTTATTATAATAGAACTGATATCAATATAATTTTATACTGAAAATGCGAATGTTTATGTTGTTTTTGTGCAATTTTGTTCCTTTATGTTTTTGCAGAAACTTCAATACCTAAGTATTTTTAAACAGAATTGCAAATTGTATTCGGTGTGTTTATTGATTCCTGTAATTGAAGATACCATGAATATTATTCAAGCTATTTTACGGTGCGATTCGTATCCTCTATTGGATTTTTAAGTACATAAATAATTGTTTGACTTATTATTATTTCAAACATTCAAACATATGTAATGCATATGAATGCGTGTATGTATGTATCTCTAACTATCCACCACTACTCTCATTAAAAATAATCCATGAACTTTTGGACTGTAACACATTGGTAACCATGGCAACGACCTCAAGCGAGACAGCCGCTAAGAAGGGAACTTAGCCCGCTGATATAACCATCAACCTGTTATTGATGGGGAAACTTCGCCGGCGTTATACCTAGCGAATTAATTTAGGTTTCAGTCTAATATCTAATACTTGATCTTCCTAGTTTACCGATGCTTGAGAGCTTCTAGCTGGAAATATCAGAACCTACTGGCTTAATGAGGTATTTCAAATGTAAATTAATGGTCTGATCTTTGGTCTATTGCTAACTTTGGACCGCGGTTTTACCCGCAGTGCTCTGCTTGTGTTGGTCTTAGCGTGATGTATAAGCCTATAGCCTTCCTCGATAAATGGGCTATCTAATACCGAAATAATTTTTCAAATCAGACCAGTAGTTCCTAAGATTAGCGCGTTCAAACAAACAAACTCTTCAGCTTTATAATATTAGTATAGATTATTTACCCTATTACAACCATCCTAAACCGTGGACAATGCATATTTGGTGCATTTATTTATTAGCCCTTTTTAGAAGCGCCTTTGAATAGTTAGAACACATAAATTGATAATTTAATAATATTAACAATACGAATACATTTGTATAATTCTTACAGGATTCATAGTTATAAAATAAGTATCTTTACACATGTTGAAAGAGCCTGAGGCAACATATCTCTTGTTTAAATCGAAATGAACTATAACGAACTATTCCATTAAACATTAACTTACATTAATTAATGACCATTCGGTATTTACACAGGAGAGAATAATTCAAACCCTCTGACGATATAAACGACCTACTTCCCTAACTATTGATTCGAAGGAGTTATTTTCTTTGCGTTTAACTTCATCTTTGCGATGTCTGCAGAATGAAAAAATAATATTGTTAAGCGCTTTTGAAATATTGTGATTCCATGGACGCTCTGTGTACGCCGATGTTGACTTTCAATTAGTGATGTTTATTCTAAATAGATGTTAAACGCTTGCACGTGTTTTCTGTTATAAATGGCAATTTTTAACATGGCTACTTTTAATGTACATATATATTCTATTTTATGCTTTGATATAATATGATACACACTCGTATGTACGAAGTTCATTTGCTTCATAAGCATAGGTGTAGCATGTTAGGCGACCTTATAAATGAATAGTAATCTCTTTCAGGCAACCAATGGAAAAGGAAAGCTCATTGTTTACTATAATATAGGAGTGTATAAAAATTAAATTCTAATAGCTTTAAATATTATAAGTAACATTCGAGTATAACATTATGTAAGTTTCATAACTACTTGCCTCCCACTTAAAAGTTCAAACCACAAGAGGCAATCTTTACTCGTATGATAAAACGAGTTTGTAACTTATTATGTAACAGAAAGATTTGAATCTTTTACACAAATACTTTTTTGTGCACGCATAGTTTATTTTTATCCTTATGTATATTAATAAACACACTTAAATTATGAGCATAAAACCTCCGAACATTAATTATATAAATTTGACTACATATTTTGCCATTTAATGCTTAAAACTTAGCTTAAAATACAATCTATTTGTAGCCGCCCTGCCGCATGACTTTGAACTTCATCCGTACTATATATAGATTTATGAGAAATATTTTAAAACTGTCTATTAATAATATATTCTGTATTAAAATGTATTATAAGCTACAGTCGCGGTCACAGCCTGGAATTTGGAATCAACAACAAAATATGTACATTACTAATTATAAGCACACATTATACAAATAACAAATGGAAGTCTTCTACTTTTATTGGCGAACATAATGGGCAGGAAATTGTGCTTAGTTTTTTTTTATAAAGTTTAAGAACATTTTGCAATTTGACGAATACGACTTTTTAGGGTTCCGTAGCCAAAATGGCAAAAACGGAACCCTTATAGTTTCGTCATGTCCGTCTGTCCGTCTGTCCGTCTGTCCGTCTGTCACAGCCGATTTACTCGGAAACTATAAGTACTACAGTGATGAAATTTGATGGGAATATGTGTTGTATGAACCGCTACAAAAATATGACACTAAATAGTAAAAAAAAGAATTGGGGGTGGGGCCCCCCATACATGTAACTGAGGGATGAAATTTTTTTTTTCGATGTACATACCCGTGTGGGGTATCAATGGAAAGGTCTTTTAAAATGATATAAAGTTTTCTAAAAAACATTTTTCTTAAAGTGAACGGTTTTTGAGATATCAGCTCTCAAAGTCGTAAAAAGTATGTCCCCCCCCCTCTATTTTTATAACTACGGGGTATAAAATTCTAAAAAAAATAGAGGTGATGCATGCTAATTAACTCTTTCAACGATTTTTGGTTTGATCAAAGTATCTCTTATAGTTTTTGAGATAGGTTGATTTAACTGTAATTTATTATATTTGCTGCTACGGAACCCTTTGTGCGCGAGCCCGACTCGCACTTGGCCGGTTTTATTTGATATTTTTTTCACACCTTGGATTACGTTATCGTAATTTTAGTA
>CAJQZN010036560.1:25309-51857 GCA_907164685.1 Colias eurytheme | reverse complement strand
CCACTCATGGACCGGACGGCACCTTTTTCTACTCACACAACAAACAATGCACTCTTTATCGGCATGTCCTATCCTTAGGACCAATTTTTACACAGTATCATTTGGACCGGACGGGTGTGTCCTTTCGACCATGTGCATGGACCGGACGACACTGTCCTTTCGACCAAAGAACACTTATGGTTGAATCGGATAAATGTGACACTTCGACCAGCCGCTATCAGCTGCATGGCCCGGACGACATTCCCTTCAACCACCTTCACACACCACATTACTCGATAACTGTTCTCACTCAACGTGCCAACATAGTTATATGTACACTGCCTGTATAAATATATATACTGTATAAATATAGCCACTGTGTCAGGATGTCAATGTGGTGTCCACTGAAAATCAGTGGAGAATCTTAGTGCCTTGTCCTTAGATTCTCAAACCACTGAGTGGATATTATCCATTTTGTGCCGTTGTAACTAGTTATAAGTTAATTTTATTTTATTTCTTTTTTATGTATTAATGTGCATCGGTACAAATAAATGTATTTTCTTTCTTTTCTTTCTTTCTTTCTTTCTAATTAAAGGGCTATAATTTTTCGTAATATCCGAAGTAATTAAAATTAAAGTGGGGAAATTAAAGAGTTTATCCGGGTTTTAATCACGAATTATTTAACCCGGTTCTGTGCAACTCTCACGGTAAACGAGGTCAAGGGTTGGTTTACAACCTATAAGTAAAATTATGTCATATTGAGATCCAATACGTTTTTCTAATATGGTATGCAATTTTGAAGTGCTAACAGCATTGAAGTTTTTCGTAAACCCTTTGTCTGAATTGATTGATTATAGAAAAATTATTTCATTGTTAGGTAGCCCATTTATGGAGAAATGTATTATTTTATTATATCATCACGCTGAGAATAATAATTAATAGGTAGGAGCGGAGAAATGAGGGCAAAGTCATGAGGCGCAGCTTGTTTAATATTATATACGACATACATGGAAATCTGAATCTGCATTAATCATTTTTACTCCCAGAAATATACCACAGTTTTTTTTAGAAAAAGTATTAAAAAACCATAACATGTATTGCAGCATCAGTAGCTATTCTTAGAAGACTCGAAATCTAACGCGCAGTTATCCTTACAATAGGAAACGGGCGCTTATCCTGACTTGCTAACTTGACTTACGATGGAATAATCAAAAATGGTGAACAACATTTGGTACACTAAAAACCACCTTATTGCCACAAAGCTATAGTTCATTTCGAATTGGCGTGTAACTGGATTGTCCAGACGTAAATAGTGTCGGGTTGTATTCGGATATTCAAATGTTTCAACAAAAAAGGCAACAACGAGCTCGTTCTGCGATTCTGAATTTGTGAGGACATTTGTTACTGCAGTTGAGATTTCCACTTTAGAGTCGTATAGATAAATGTTCTTTTACATAAGTAAATTGCTTTGGGGCTTAGCTTATTAGAGATTTTGATGGGCCTTTCCTATTTCGTGAATTATGCGAAAGAATCATCTGGATATATTAGTATTTCATGTATTTCTTCGTTCAGATAGTTTCTCTTATAACGACACAAATATAAAAAACATCAATAAATAGACGGCTTTTTGAACCAAGAAAATAATAAAGAATGATATGATTCTCATAAAAACCTTAACATTTAATTATGAATTCTCTACATTGAATATAAAAAGTCTGATAATATAGTTCTTAATAAAGAACATCGTAAACTGTTTATTACTTTTTACTGGCGTGTTTCATCTCAGTCTGCTCTTTTAGCGTTGTTTAAGGTTAAGGGTAACGAGACCTTTTCCTGTATTATCAGTGTGTTATATAGAGGAAAATGTTTTAATCAAGTGACAGTTTCTCTTGTGTGATATTATGACGCGTTTTTTGTGTTACTTTGCACGTGGAAGATAAATTCTATTTTTAATGTGGTATGTATACATATTATAGGTAATGAAGGGAATTGAGGACATGATAAATGTATGTAATTATGTATGTATTATTATGCTTCGTAATTGTTTTCTTATTGTCGCAGCCAAAGATGTAGGAGTATTCATATCCTTATATTTTCAGTTCGATAAGTTCACCCGATAAAAATAATTCATTAAAATCCAAAATATGAGAATACAATCGACACAGATTTTTTATGTAACTCTTTTGAACGGTGCAAAAATGAATATGTTCCATATCTCCGTTTTAATACTTGTTAGATAATCTTCTACTAAAATCAACTGTTTTCGATATCAGAACACATCGTCACACCATACTCGTATAACCATCCTCAATGTGTCATTTGGCAGAGAACGGTCAATCACGGCACCTTCCTTTGTGTTTTCCTTATTGTCTTCATTCTAGTCGACTCGTATTTCTGTGAACAAAGGTAGTATAATTATGAGCAAATCTTGTACTTTAATCAGTTCATGTAAAGACCGTATCTTTTTGTCACCGTATCTCGTCAAAATCATTCAAAACAACATTACTCGATTTAAAATTCTTTAATCGATTTGACTTTGTTTGTCGTGTTACAAAAAATCTGTAGTCAGCAAGATAGTAAAAAAATAAGATAATAAGGCTAGGCTCTAAGTGATCATTCTAACTTGTATTTTCTGTAAGCCCCTACATTGTAGAGCTTACAAGTTACTTTAATTAAGTCCAAAGTCATTTATAAATTGTTTAGTATACATTTATAAGTAATGGGTGTAAATAAGGTTAACATTTATGATGAGAAAACGGAAAAAAGAAATCTAATATTTTGTTATAATATCAACCAAAATAGAATCGTAAATTTGGCGGAACGGTTTTCTATTCTACCGACAAACAGTTTAAGAAGGCATCACGTCAAACGACATCAAACCACACTCTCTTATTTGTATCATACATTTTCTAATACAAATTCTAATAAGGAATTTTAATTACTTCCTCGTACAAAAAACGATTTTAGGTTAAAGCGAAAAAATCTACCAAAGTTATAGCGTTTAAAAAAGCAATTTCATCCTTGGCGAATCTGTTATGAAAACTGATTTAATCTGGGCTTCGGGATATTACTTATCGAGCTGTCATACTACTTTTAATATTATGGGAAATCGAATATTTTGTTATTATCAGGCGACGTGAGATTTTATTAAAAAAGGACAGCCAATATCAATAAATATTCCCCTCTTGATTGTATAATACATTTCTTAAAAGTTATATTTAATCACTTATTTTTACTAAACTTTGAAATAAATACACACCATTAATCTTAAACTAAATCTATACTCTTAATACTAAGAATCAGTCATTCGTAGTAGCTGTTAGTCGATTTAAGTACACATTTAATCGATCAGCGCATTCAGACCCCGTCACCTCGTGAATCAAGATAATCCCCGAGCACAAATTTAGCAGTAATAAAGATGCCATTACTTAAATTATATTTCACCTTTATCATTCCTTATCTTGCGTTTTGCCGAATTTCTTTCCCTATTGTTTGCGGGACGCCATGTCGAATATCAAACGATTCGTATAATAATTCACCTCTATTAAGCTAAATTACACTCTATATGAATACGTTTAGATCTAATATTGTATAAATGACGATTTAAATGTAAATTATTTGTGGTCTTCCGGCTCACAGCCTAAACCACGGCACGCTTCGGCATCACCAAAACTTGTCTTGCGTTAAATTGTTTCAATCTTTGTAAGCATTTGTTTATTTAAAAGGTACTTTTCTTCCCCGAATCCGAGGTTATTTTGTACGCTTCAAAGAGCCTTTGGAGCTTCCGTTTTCTTGGTAAAAGAATCAATTAAATTTTTAATTTGCGTTATCTTGTGAAGAAAATTCGTGAGTGAGGTGAGAAAATCCTGTACACAAAATAATAGGTACCTATATTTATTAGATCTAAAGATACAATTTTCTCTCAGTATTAAAAATCAAACCGAACGTTTCAAAAATGTAAAATAAAGTTATACAAGAACTGTTATAATATAAAATGAAATGAAGAAACGATTTAAAAAACCTTATTGTTTATACCTAACACTATTTCCTCGAAAATCGAAAAAGCCATTTTCTTGGCACGTTTAATATTTATGCTGCCATTTTTTACACGTCAACACTTCGAGCGACAAAAGAGTACCCACGGGGACAACCCATTCACCCTATATATTTATTTATATACGCTCACATATAAAAATCACATAAGCAATAGAAAATGGGAGAAAAAAATACAAAGATAAATAAATGTTAAGTTACAATTAATGTGCGTTAAAAATGATTGGACTGAAAATCTTTATACAGGGTGTCCCAAAAAGTAGTGATGAACGGAAACTGGGAGGTAGAGGACCTAGAGGGCTATCCGAATCACCCCCATGTATGTTATGCGATTTTTCGTATTTTCGGAGTTATGACGTTTTTTCAATTTTTCACCTATCGCCGAGTACGATGAGATTATAGGTTTTAAACGTAGACTAAACCAAAATGCTCAGACAATGAGCGAGCAATTTTGTTGAGATAAACAACGACTTTTTTTTAAATATTCGATTTATATCAGTTTTTTTTAAACTATCAAGCTATTTACGAATGAGGCTATAAGTGAAAATGTTTACTTTAAATCTATTTGAAAAGGTAGAGAGCTTTCTTGTCTACTTGATCGATTGGAACAGCTTTCCATTGGACTGCAAGGATAATATTTTCAGTAAGCTCCTGTTTAGTATAGGTTTTAATTCTTTGTGAATTTTTTTATGTGATAGTATTACATATCTATACTAATATTATATAGCTGAAGTGTTTGTTTGTTTGTTTGAACGCGCTAATCTCAGGAACTACTGGTCCGATTTGAAAAATTATGTCGGTGTTAGATAGCCCATTTATGAGGAAGGCTATATAATATCATCACGCTAAGACCAACAGGAATGGAGCACTGCGTAAAACCGCAGGGCACACTTTAATAAGATTAGTCTGTTTTTATAATCCTGTTAATAAGTAGGCAGGTAATCCATGTATTATGCTTATTATCACCAGTTTTATAATTGTAAATTCAATATAAAAGATAATCATGCCTTTAACTCTATTTATACAATAATATATTTTTATATGTATTGAAATTTAATTACGCCTCGTGCTTTTTACTATTACCATCCTTAACATCATAACATCACATTATGTACATTATTATCGTATTACGTAATAATACCTCCTATTACAATTATCTCTGGCTTTTATTATCCTCGTAAATGAACGTGATAAATTCGTAACATCTTGCCATAATCTCTAATGTGAAACATATAGACTGAGAGACTGTTGGTATATTTATTTTACAATATAAGTGGGTAAACTCGATTTGAATCGTAAATAATGTGAAGAGAAATCAACTTCGTTCTAAATGTCATTCCCATGTACAAACAATATCAATAGGTTTGTATTGAAATTGTTTCAGTTCTAAGTAACGAAAATAATATGGTATGAGAAAAGTGTACATTCTATTTTTTAAATCTACTATCTCGTAATATCTATGAAGCTATTTTATTAATTGTTAATCAAATTAAAATATTATATTTTTTCCATTATAAATTTAAATGGACATTGCCTAGGCTATTATCACAGCTATTATTTTTATCAAATTAGGTTTATTCTTGAATCACGATAAATACACACAATAAGTACGATGAGTGCTTGTTTTTTAATAGTTTAAATTAAGCTTACAAATACTATAAACTAAACTATTTTGTATCAATAATCTGCGTAAACATTGATGCATTAGAGCGTTTTACAGTCAGCTCTCGGACCAATCTGACCCGAAACTTGAATTCGTAAAGGTAACATTTATGACTTGGCTGGTTTTATTCTTCACTTAGCGATATTAAGGCTCGGTAATTGTTCCAGGTGTTATTGTTATTTTGACACGTGGGTACATTATTGTAATAAAGATTCGATTTACATAACCATATTTATTTCTTAGCCAATTTTTTTCATATGAAAATTAAATATGTATATTGAGTATGTATCTTCAGACGACGATTCAGACGATATATTCTATTATATTCCTAGGAATTAAAAACTCTAGGAATTATAAACTCATTCTGCATCTAGATGCAGAATGAGTTTATACGAGTTTATAAAAGGAATTTTTATAAGTGTCTATTGTTATTAAAACAACACTACCGATACAAACCATCAACCAACCATCCTGTTACAAATGACCCGAAATTTTGTGGGTCATTTGTAACAGGATGGCGGTTCTACAGGGGTATTAGTACGCAATGACAACAAGAAAAATGATGGTCAGAACGCTGATACCGGATACCTTAAGATACTGTAATATAAAATATATCAGTATCTTAAGATAAAATATTATAGTATCTTCACCGTGTGTGACGCGCTTTAATCATGACGTTATGTATCATTAAATTACGATAACTTATAATTTACTAGCTCTGATTAAATCTTTGTTTCATGATAACAAGTTATTATTTAATAACCTTATTATGGGTTGGTATTTCCCGCGTACCTATCTACAATACAGACGGTGTTTTGCCGTAGGAAAAATATTTCCACGATAGCTCAAAAATTTCTCATAAGAATATTCAAAGCACTCAAATAAAAATGGACAAGTGCGTGTCGGACCAGTTGTTAATTGGTTCTGTCGACATAATTTCAGAAAAAAAAACTTATAAGGAGACGATTTGTGATTATTTTTTTTTTTTGATGCAAAATATAAATCCACCGCTCTATACTGAGTGTAATCGTTAAGCGTTAAGTGTTTGAATACAAAATGTATGGGAAATAAAATGTATGCGAGTGTTTAATGTAAAATTTTAGGATATTTCCCGTTTAATTTTTAAAAAGTTAATATTGTAATTTTACTCACTACGTAAAATAATTTCGATATCAGTATAAAGTTTTTTGATATCTGTAACAGTTATGGAATAATCGCCTGTGCACACTTAACGATTACACCCTGTATATACAGGGTGTCCCTTCGTCGCTGTAGGTACTGTAACTAATATACCGTAATCAGCGTATGAAAAACTCTAAGGTCCATTAAGCATAGTATACGACATATGAGACACTATGTATGTATAAGACTTACAGGTTTATTTACACCGGCGAGTCAAGATAGTAACTTTCCTGCTCGGACCCTGGAAAGCTATATTAAAGCTATTAGCTATTATATCTTCATTTTGTAAAAGCGCGTCATTCTGAACTGCTTGCCATTTCATATTGATCAATGTTATGTAATCATGTTTTTAAGGTAGGTACTTAGTATTCATATACCTACAAATAAAAAGATGTATTGAACTTAAAGAATGCATTTTGCTTATATTAAAATTAATAGCAATTACTAATTCTGTTACATGCGCCTATAAATAAAAATATATTGGATTACAATAAATCTACTAATAATACTAATAATAGCCTATAAAAACACGTAGTCGTTTTTAGCTCCAAGGTAACAATTATCACAGATAGCGTCATGTTAAATTATCTAATGTATAATTGTTTTTGTATATATATTGTACATAAATACATCATCAGGAAAAACCATCGAGATAGTATGTAGTAGTACATAATATATCTCGATGGGAAAAACAAAACTAGTGTGTCGAGAACAGAATTAGAATCAACATGTCTTTAAAAACGTTATCTGTTTTGTTTTTGTTCATCGCAGTTTCGTATGCTTTAAAGGTTGATAAAACGCCATGGGGTAAGTAAAAGTAATTAATTATTTATTAGTATTTAAGGACGTTGTTAGTACAAGAATGAAGAGTGAGTTTTTATGTAAATATCGCTTCAATTTTTTTTAGCTAGAATTTGCGTTGATTTGATAGGCTTGTTTATGTTGATAAGAATGATACAATGTAGTAATTTTCTATGACAGTAATTGATCTGATATCTGTCCTGAAGATTATTTTTGGAAATTACGTTCATGTTTCTATTTTATGAAATATGAATATTGATTTCGCATGTAATTTGTTTATTTATTGAAACAGAATTATTCATTGTACTTACAGTAATTATACAAAGCGTACATTGAATTTAGTAACGATACATTAAAAAAAATAAAAACAAAACGGAGTTACATACAGAGGTCTAGGACAGAATTTGTACTGCTATACCTATATCAAATTTACTTAAAAAAAGTCTCAACTCTCAAAATGCAATCTTATGAGCGATATAAAATATAAGGCAAAATATAAATACTAAAGAAAACTTCCAGAATGTCCGAAAAATGAACGTTACATCGAATGTGCCCTGGAAGTTTGCTGGAAGAATTGCAAGGATCTAAAGAATCCACCGCCCTGTCCGTCTATAGCTGCTGGTTGCTACGACCCTGCGTGTGTGTGTGACAATGATTACATGAGAAACAATGACGGTGTGTGCGTGCCCACTGATCAATGTTGTGAGTATTCAGAATATAGAGATTATCTATATTCTTTATTAACTGTTTGATTAGATTTTAATCGTTAATATAATGTAGTTATGATGAGAGTTTAAGCATATCTTCAAATTTCAGCGGGTTTATCCAAGCAATTTAACAATAATAATTGAACTGAATAATATAGGTAACGGACAAAAGTCTTATTGGTTGTAATTTTTTTATTGCAAAATTATAGATTATAATATTATCATTGTTAATAATTATTAATTACCCATTAAATTATCAACGATTGATAACACAGGGCAAAAGGTTGTAATATATAGGAAGATAGTTATAGATTATTTTAATAGAAATATTGTTTTTTATTGTAATATTTATTGATAACAATATGTTTCTTACATCTGTTTATTTTTAAACAAACTTTTCAAGTCTGTTATTGATTAGGAAACATTTGAGTAAGCATCGGTAAAAGTTAACATGATCAAAAGCTTTTGAGTTTGAGTTTGTTCTTTCTTCCGGGTTCAGAAGATTGAACGTATTTGGATTATCGACTAAGCCTGTGCAATTGATTATTTTACAAATCCTAATAGACCATCATGTTTATAGTGGTTTCGTTTTGTCTTCGTTGTACACGACTCACATAACAAAACAAGTCTTATTTTTTATATAATATTGTAGTTAATTCGTACTTTTTATTCAAACTCTAATGAGAGATCTTATTACTTTATTTTCAGAATAAAACAACGACAGCGAATAAACCACGACTTCAGCGTAACAATGTGCAGCTTTGGATTTTTATTTTTTCTATAAATAAATACCTTTCATAAAAATATATGTGTTTTAATTGTATGAGATAATACTGACGTTTGGTAAAAAATATTATTAGTTTTAAATGATGTGCTTTATCACTCTTAATAATTATAGACCTATTATTACGGAAGACCACCGCTACCGGATTGACATTGCGCAGGACAGCTAGTTTAACGTCTTCACGACATACCTAATAATATTATCTATACGTAATATTATAAAGCTGAAGAGTTTATTTGTTTGAACGCGCTAATCTCAGGAACTACTGGTCCGATTTGAAAAATTATTTCGGTATAAGATAGCTATCGAATATCGATAAAATAATAACGCTACAAGAACTGCTTAGCGCTGCGGGTAAAACCGCGGGGCACAGCTAGTAGTATTATATATAACGATTCGTATCTAATAGGCTATCTACTGAAGCATTTAATTATATTGAAACTGGTACCATTACGAAGAATCTAACGCAATTTATAAATCTAGATTGAATTTCTGGGAATTGTTGACATTTCAGTGTGTTATTTGTCGGGATAAAGGTTAGAGATAATGATATAAAAATCTATTTATTGGGCTATAAGTGAAAATTGAAAAGTCTTTCACTATTTTACAGATAAATAAGTTACTATTATAAAGATATTTCAGTTCTCATTTTGTTTTTACTATCCACCTTATCATGAACAAAACATAATAGTCCGGGATACATCGCCCATTTTTGCAAGTGATTACTATCAAGCTAATTTTTCGTGAGTAGCTTTATTTTGATGAGATGCCCAATAATTTCATGTACGAAACTCTCGATTGTGGTAGCTTACAGAGGTAACAAGGATAAAAATTTTTGATTTGACGGTTCTCAAATATTTATTATGCAATTTGTAGGACAATATGTCTGTTGAATTATATAAGTATTAAATAATTGAAAATAAAAAAATCAGCTGGTTTGTAATCATTTATGATGACTTCGTTATCGATACACATTGGAAAGGGGGACTCTTTGATCAAACCATAGATTTTGTAGGACAAATATTTTTTCGAATAATTTAGATAATTATCTAGAGATTGAACAAAAAAAACATTCAGTTAGTAATTAATATTTGAGAACCATCAAATCAAAATATTTTATCCTTGTTTCCTCTGGTAGCTACCAAAATCGAGAGTTTCGTACATGAAATTATTGGGCATCTCATCAAAATAAAGCTACTCACGAAAAATTAGCTTGATAGTAATCACTTGCAAAAATGGGCGATGTATCCCGGACTATAAATTTTTGCTTGATAGTTTATAATTATTTAGTTTATTATAGTATCAATAAATACTCGTAGTAAATAATTTGTTCTTTTAAATACAAATTTAAATGGATCCAATTTATTTAATTTATTTCTCCGGAACTTACTAGAACGGCTCCGGTTACGACAAGTTTTGGATTTTTTTTTCAATAAATATTTAACACACATAAATGGTGTTTTATTTTTATGAAATCTTTGTTTAAGTCGCGCGTCGAGTCAAAATATTACAAAACAAACACATCTTGCAGTCTTACTAATGATGTTTTTAATTGTAGGTACCTACTAAAGCTAACAACAATATTCAACAATGGAAACACATTTTAATTAAAGTACTCTATAGTGTTTACAAAATTGAAATTTTCGATATTTTCACGCAAAGCCAAAGTTGATTTATCTATCTAAATAATATTATACAAAACGCAAGAGATAGTAATGTTAACTTTGGTATTTACCTTGGTGTCTTATCTTGCAATCAAGCTGCTTTAAAACTTTTACTAAAATATCTCTAGGAATCTATTTCTAATGTTTTTAATTCTTTCAACCTTAAAATCTCGTCACTAGAAATTTCTTCAAATATTTGTGAACGTTTATCAAAAAATAATCTAGAAACTCAGGACATGTTTAGCATAATTATTAGTATTTTCTCAGAGGTAAAGCCCCTAGCCCCTATTCATGTATTTGTGTGACTCATGGCAACTAATTCGTATACATATTATTATGTAGTTGTAAGTTATGTAGTAGAAGCAATTTTGAAGAATGAGTAAAAGTAAACCGGGAATTGCACAGTGTTTTTCACATTCCAAATGCTTATCCGAAAATAAATATTCAATATTACATTAAAGCGCAAATTTGAATATACCTAAATAAAGAGAATTAGCCTCATGCTGAATTTTATTTGTAAAGGCTTCGGTTTAAGTGAGTTATGCGAAAGTGCCTGCCTGTACTAATTAAAATAAGAGTCGTATGAAGTGCCTTCGTTTGCTCAATAATTCGAAACTTTTTCACTGTAAAATGTATCTAACTTGTACGCAGTTTTTAATGAGGATAAGTTAATGAGGTAGAGATCGCTTGCAGTTACATTATGCTAGGGTTTATTATGTATGTGCACAAAAATATGCAATAATACAATTTTTTAACATTATTCTGTAACTTCTTTTAGTGTAAGAGCAGTCGGACCAGGGACGAGCGACGAATGTATGTACATATATAAATTCGGCTTCACTCTTATAGCCTTTGTCCGCATTCAGGCTGCATTATTTTTTGGAAGATAAGGACATAGAACAATTATTATTAATAGGCCTCATAGTTCAAGTCCCTCTAGCTTTTATTATGTTAATTCTTTTTCTTTCATCACTTGTATATATTTACCATAAAAAAACATGAAACCTTCTACTAGTTATATTAGAATGAAAATTTCATATCCAAGATTACGTATGCATTTTTTAATTATTCCGTTTTTCAGAGGAACATTACAGTTATAATTGTTCATGAATAGAGACGGCATATGCATAGAGAGTTGGCTTAACTTTATTTTAAATGCATATTGCGGTGTTACTCCGACGCGGAACACGGAAATATCTTCCAAAATATGACTAAATAACGCTCGCTGAAACAACAAAATCACAAACGCAATTTCGTTCGAGAGAATATCATTTGAAATGCAAACTAAAAATGTATACTGGAGTTTAAATCTGGTGGAATGTTATTTTGGTGAGGAATTTAATTTCAGTTTATTTTTCAGTCATTTTTTGTTATATACTTAGGTACCTACCTTAAATTTCATAATTGCAAACCATTAACATTTTTTAAGTAGCCTTATGTATCTTTCGATATTTTACTATAATTAATCTCATGTTTAGTTAATCAATTTAGTGCTTCTTAAGCACTTCATACACCTCTCAATGATGGTATAAACGTAGGTCCATTCCCTCAGCTCATATTATAATTGTTATCTATACTTATATTATAAAGCTGAAGAGTTTGTTTGTTTGAACGCGATAATTTCAGGCACTACTGGTCCGATTTGAAAAATTCTTTCGCCGTCAGATAGCCCATTTATCGAGGAAGGCTATAGGCTATATATTATCATCGCTCTAAGACCAACAGGAGCGGAGCAATTCGGGGAAAGCCGTAGGACACAGCTAGTATGTGATGTTTTGCTCAATAAATGTTGGCTAACGATTAGGTTATATCAACATTCTTCGTATAAATATCTTCGCAGGCTAAATTTAGGGAGAAAATATATTATCATAATCTCACATACGATCTACTCTCACGTAAACAACCGTTAATTAACAGCTCCAAATCAAACATCATAAAGATTTCCACATAATTCTCCAGTTATTTGACATTGTGTCAACACATTTCCGGGAACAGAGCACATGCCATTGTTAACGCTCAAGCTAATTTGCATGCAAAGGTGAACAGGAACAATGCTTTACGGTTATGGTATTACTGTATTAATTATTCTAAATCCTCAGATTTAAGGGGTTCTTAGAAAGGTATGCTCAAATTATGCAGTATTGGCGTTATATTTGTTATCCTAAAACTTGCTATAACAAACAGTTTATTTACAAAGTTGGAACATTTTGTTTGTAAACATTTACTACAAAATCGAATAGGTACTAAAGATAATATAGCAAAAAGTACAAGAAAATACTTTGAAATGAAAATAGTAAGATAGAACTTAACTCAATCAAATTGTGATCATCTGAGGTATTGTCAATCATGATGAAGTTTCATTTTATCTCCTCTGAGATATCTCAGACTCCGATTTTTTACATCAAAGCAGGGTACGAAACGAACAGCACTTAAGAATTTTTCAGTTTTTTACTAAAATGCTTGCTTGACAGGCGTTGTTCTGTCCATGTTATAATTTAGCGAATATTGTTATAAACCCGTCGAAAAAGCATTTTTAGTTTTTATATTTTTATTCAAGGATTTTATTTTAAATCCATTTCTAATCTAATCCTTTGGGTCTATTTTGTTTTAACGTGATGGACGTATAGATTGGAACATAAAAAAGTATTTTTATTACGTTTAAATTGATAAAAATAGAAAATATTCCACTTATCTTCCAACTTGTCGAAGTGAGACCAAAAACAAAGAAGTAAAAAAAACCTATGTATAATCTACAATATTCAAAATTATCATTGGTGTGAGAGTTTAATTTGCGTAATAATAATTTTATTAATCAATTATTGAAAACAATCTTCTCCGTAAATTTTTATACCGGATGGTTTGTTCAGTGTGTTTAAATACATTAGTATTAAGAGTTAGATTACTTCTCCATAGCTCTGCTTGGTTTATTTCTTGTTTTATAAAGTCAATCTGATCAAGATTAAAAACTGACTCTGAAAACACAAATCCATTAAAAGCCACATAGTTTCTGACAACACATATTCTCTATTCCCGTCACCAAAGTGCATTATTTCATCTGCCAACCACACTCGAGTTGGAGGCGCTTATTCACTAACTCCATTCTGTTTGTTGACGAAAATGTTATATTCTTAAATTCTTACCTCAAAACTCGGTTTGAATTTGTTTGTGTCAACACGTCGCTTACGACTGCGAATTTATTATCTGCAGTTCTGTGTCATGAATATGTATAACTTCATTCGGTTTAACTGAGATAAAAGGTATCTATTATTAACAAAGTATAAAACAAAGTAGCTTTCTGTCCTTAAATTACCCAACGGATTTTGATGCGGTTTTTTTTAATAGATAGAGTGATTCAAGATGAAAGTAGTGTATAATTTATTAGATTTTAGACAAAGTGGGTGAGGCCGCGGGCGGAAAGCTAGTATAATTATGCACTAATTAAAACTGTAATCCTCTTTCAGTAAAAGGATTTTATTGAGCGAATTAGAATTATTTTATTCCTGGAATTAGTATACCTAAATTTGACTTAAATGGTCACTATCAAGTTTGGTATTTAAATAGGTAATGTATCAAAAATTTAAATTTACAATCTGCTTGAAAATAAATAAAGCAGCCATTGTCTAAAGTAATTCATTATTTCCATTGTGTGTTAAAATTTTAGCACCGCGCTTCCCTGATGAATAAACTTTAAAAGTGTTGAAGCGAAACTTTTAGACCCTTTACCCTTAGTTACTCCCAGACTGCAATTAAATGGCTTTAACAGCCAAGTGTATCTACTTATAAATTAGTATAACGTTCTTGCAGTTATAATAATTTATGATGTAGGTACACATACAGTATTCTGGAATTAAAAGAGAAAAGTAACAACAAACTCAGTGTATTGAGCTGTTGAATAAAATTAAATATTTACATGGTAGTACATTGATGGAAATCATCGTGAGGAAAAAAACCGCGACATGTCGATCAAAAGTTCAACGCCATGTGACATGCGCCAACCGGCACTTGGCCAGCGTGGTGAATGATGGCCTGTACCCTCATAGGAGGCCTGTGTACCTGCAGTGGGAATATATATGGGCTGATGATGATGAAGTATTTACATTATGTACTTATTAAATTATGTAAAAATCTTCATCGTTTCATCATCAATTCGTTTTCCTCCTTTCTCATTCCCTTCCAAAATGTGCGATAAACTGCAAGAATAATGTCATTTCAAGGTGGTAAAATGTTTAAATCTCGCAGCGAATTCAATTAGTTTTGCAATAAGGGCCTAATTCATGGGGTTCTTTATAAATCTTTATAAGTTACGCGTTTATTGCTAAAGGCGTGCGAATTACTGAGGTAATATTTCGTCGGTTTGTAAAAAGGAACGTAAAACGTTAAGGGTCCAGTTATTGGTTTGATTCTGTAATTTATTCCGTAAATTGAACTTTTTATTGCATCCAAGATTTACTATTGATTCCGTCGGTGTTTAATAGCTTCGACTATTAATAACAGGTACTTAGGCAATTTTCAAAGTGGATACTTTTATTTTTATCTTAGTTATGGAAATGAATTTATTTCAGAATCGTCTTTGTATAAATGCTCGTTTGAAATCATAAATATAGTTAAAAAAATCTAAACAACTATTTATTATGATAAACTCATGAAATAATTGTATTGCCACTGAACCTTGTTAAGTTAAAAAAGTTAGAATTAACTCTGTCCATATAAACTGGTTCAAAATCTTTATTACAAATGTACAAACATGGAAGTAAAGCAAAAGCAGCGTGTTAAAAATAACTGGCATTCAAGAATCCTTATTTGTTGATAAAAATATTCTTCTATATTGGAAATATGGTACCTCTTAACCCGTCACTTTTGAAGAGTTGTTCATACAACTCTTATTGTGATCTCACTCATGTGATCCGATTCGTGTTGAAGTGTCCTCCATTCACACGATATATGGATTTAATTGGCTCGATATATCGTGTTTTTTACAAGTAGAACATTCTAGAATATATTTTGTTTTATATTCATTTTATATTACTTTTATATATAACTGTGTTGTGATAAGTGCTTCGTTTTTTAGGCAACTTCAATAAAATCGAGGATCTTAACTCTCTTTATTTTATAAAATTTTTGTGAGAAGATTATAGAAATTGCTTAGGTATTTATGAGCCGTACAAGTTCAAATGTATATATAATGTAATATAAAATGTATATAATATAAGTCTTTTTACAAGTGTGATATTAATTCTGTTTTTTATTTACAAAGATAAGATTACATATACGGTATTTCAAAAAGTTTTCAACATATTTCAAGCTTAGGTACCATAAAATAATTCGTAATTTACCGAGACAGAAAATAAATGTTATGAGTTGCGAGGTTGGCTAAGTAAAAAGAATACTTAATGAAGGTTTAAAGTAAATTATGCAAGGGAAGAGTAATCCTAAACCTAACACAGTTGATGGAATATTATATTGCAGGAGTAATATAAAGCAAACAATCATAAAGTGCAATATTTTTATAAAAATTCTATATTTACATACTTTCCTAAAATTATCCGTCTATAAAAAGTCAAACGAGATCTGAGTATCGACTTTATTTAAAAACCTTTTATTTATACTTAATTAAAGAGTTTTATAATTTTACAAATTGAAAACATCAACATCGGATTTAAAAATTAAATACACAGAAACGTTAAACATTTAACTTGACGATAACAAAGAGGACATCATTTATACATTTATATCATGTGAACGTCGAGGCTATCCAGCTCCTTGACAACACGGCCATAGTGAGAAGACTAAAAAGGACAAAACCTTTTGAGTTAGTTTAGTGAAGTGTCAGTGTAATATAGTGAGTGCTATTCATAAAGAACACATGAACAAAGTGTCTTCGCCTTAAATAGAGACATTAAGAAAAGTGTTAATGGACTCATTCTTAGACATACCTAGCAAATTAAGTTAGATTTATATTACTCATTAGCCTATAGTAAAAGGCTAGATCGTAATTTTCAATAATGATACCTTAGGTTCATTATTTTAGGGAAAAAAAAAATAAAAAATTTATACATTTAACAAATTCATAATTGCATAAAACTCTCCACAAATGAAAAATATTTTATGTTAATATATTATTTTTGTTACTTATTATTTCAAATTATTTTCAGTTAAACCTAAAGCTTAGGTACCTAATAATAATATAATATCATAATATTATGAACCACCTAAGTACGAAAGTGTGTGTGTTTTACTGTTTTTCACATCACAATGCAGCTATTTTATTATGTAATTTTTGCTATGCTACTAATCACCTACAATGTTAAATGATATAGGCTATACTTGTCACCGCAGTGAAACGCCACATTCCCTTGGGAATTTTCCTTGACCACGCTAAGTTTCGGGTAACAGCGGGTGATAATAAAAGATTCGTAAAACATTAGAAACGAAGTGCTACAAAAATTTAATGAAATGCGTAACTCGAGTTTCCTGAAACACGAATTACTGCCAGTTATTTTTGTAACAAACTTTATTTTCACAGCGGAAAGTTTAAAACACGAAACATAATCGTTGTAATTATTTAAACTCGTTCCACTTGAAAGTGAACCGGCTTGTTAAATGCACTGTAACCATTTTAGTGGAGTTTATAAAGTCCCAGGGATAGTCCTGAAAAAACTATGCGAGTTTTAAATTAAACAAGTGTAGTTTTATGAAAACTACGTCTGGAATTAGCAGGGTAACATCAGAATGGAACGAAGCAGTCGTTATTCACACATTAAAAAGTTTCATGTTACAATGGAAATTAACACTATAAGTAGGTAATTGGTAAACTAAAAACTCAATAGAATTATAGAGTTTCTATTGGACAAGTAGAAAGCTGCATTACCTACATTTTTTAATGGATTCGCGGATATCGTAATATACCTTTGTATTTTTAAAGGCCATGTTAGACGAAAGCCTAACAATTTTCAATTACAATGATCAATTCAATTCGTTTATACCACACAAATTGAATTTACAATCTTTAAATCGGAATAAATAAGAGCTATATTAACCAGAATTTCGTGGAAACCGTACATTGGCGAGCTGCAAAGTTTATCCGTCTGTTTATTGGGATCGAAATCGGTTTATTGCGCTTTTGATAAGGATCGAAGGGTTTATTCGAAACATTAACGGGGTGAGGTGAAACGAATACAGATACCATCTTTGTAAGTGCTAACACCCAATTAAAACTATACAAGTTTACGAAATGAAAGGGTCCGAAACAAATGTTTAGTTATTACCGAGTTTGGGTGATTTAGCTGACGTTTGTTACGGTTGGCTCTATATTGGGTGTTAGAAATAAAAGTAAAACTATTTCATAAGTAATTATAAGCTAGTTATGAGTTCTCATTGATAGGATTGTTTTCTATCGATAATATTAACGTTTTGTAGATTACTGATCAATATAATTTATTTAGTTTGTATTTTATGAATGTAGTAACGTTTTTGATGTCATTCAGCACTTATTTACAAAGCTGATAAGCTTATGCTTATCAGTCTTGATTATTTTAGTGTGTTCAAAAATAGAGAGCTTTTTCTCATGCTTTTAGTTATAGGTACACGCTGGCCAAAAACTGGAAAACGCATAAACAGTAAACACTGTAATTTTAAGTTTCATACAAATGAATCTTCTTTATTCTTTTTTCAATAAATAAATATCCACAAATCAACTTAATTTAAATAGGCATTTACCAAGCCATATAAAATACATATTACATACATAATAAAGCAAGTTCTATATTATTTTCACGGATGCATTAATCACTATAATGATTACCTGCAGTTCGCCGCATTTTCGATACATAATAGCCTCCGATTAATATTATGAAACCGATTTTATATTTAAAACAATAAACGAGAGTTGTTGAATAAATCGTAATTTACATACGAACATGTGTATAACAAGGAAATCGGAATTCATTAATTGGGTGTTCGTTAATGTGATTTTATGAGGAATGGACGTTCTACCAATCACTAATGAGTATTAATAATTATTGTATTCATAAATGACTAGTGACTACCCACGTTTCACTTGGCGTTATAAGTGATCGAATGCTTTTAAGCAAAATTTCATACATTCCACTTCTCTCTTAGGTTTTATAACATAAAAAGTAGGTATACGTTAGGTACGTATACGTTTATCTGCCTAAGACTGTTAGGAAAAAGATTGCCCTAAGATTGTAGGTACTAAAATTTATCAAAATTGTTGACGCAAGAAAATGAAGCAATCAGGCATGCTATACATAGTTCAGTCGACTTTTTAATATTTATAATTAAAGAAAAAATCTAAAATATTCCACTTTTAAACTTTTAAAACCAACCACGTCAACACAATCGTGCACACACTAATGTTTTAATTAAAATTCGCACACGGCCTTCAATTAAATTTCATAGCTGTTCCTTAGACAGAACAAAGCATTCTTAAGCAGGGTTTTGACACGACAGTCATTAAGTATAAAGAAGATATTACGAACCTTTCGTAGTATTCATACCATTGTCGTAAACGTAAAAATTTATTTCAAATCTCTAACAGAACCTTTGGAATGAGAAAGTGTTTGCAACATTTCAATCAGCGTTATTAGGGTTATGCAATGTACTTATGGATTGATGTTAAAAATATGTTTATTGTAATATCATGGTGATAGTTTAATTATATTAATTGCATGTGAATTCTACCCATGATTACACAATAAAGTCGTTTTTTGTCAATCTATTTCCCTTGACATCTATCTGTGAATCTGTGTCCTGCCAGACTGACACTTTTTATGTTAGTCTCTACCAGGAATCGAACCCAGGTAGTATCGGTGTTACAGTCCCGTATTAACCACTGTATGAAAAAGACCGTCAAATAATGTATAACACTATAAATCTATACTAATAATATAAAGCTGAAGAGTTTGTTTGAACGCGCTAATCTCAGGAACTACTGAACTGATTTGAAAAATTCTTTCAGTGTTAGATAGCTCATTTATCGAGGAAGGCTATGTATAATCACGCTAAGATCAACAGGAGCGGAGCAATGCGGGTGAACCCGCGGGACGCAGCTAGTAATGTACTACAAATAAATAGTAATTTATTTGTAGTACATTAATAGAGCTACGTAACTGAGTAGCATAGTGCGGTATCACTTTAAACTCTTGTATCTACCCGGTGGAAACGTTCTGAATTGCTCTGCCAATACGACGGTATCGGGACACCGATAAACATGTGTTGTGACACACGTTTTAATGCATTTTAGTACTACATATTTGTCATTCAAGAATTGTTAGATGGAAAAGTCTGAGAATGAAGTGTTTGGTATAGTTATGGAATTTGTTTTACTTTATTTAGGTACCTGCATTTAAGTATATTTTCGTACGCAATATTAACTATTAGTTCGAATATCAAGAATTTGTTTAATTATATGATTGATAAATCTAGTAATTTAACATTATCATATCAATCTCAATAAAGCAGTACTTAATTTACAAATTCATAAAGATAATGTTATGCATAGATATGAAGTCGGTTAAGCATCACTTCATAATATAGTCCCATGTCCATCTTAGACTCATCACATACATAATATTATACGTTACTTTTTCCCTATATTTGATAAATAAAATTCTTATCTTAAGTCACAATCAATGACACAAATTCGACAATAACAATTCTATTGCCATTTAAAACATTTGTTTGTCACAACACAAAGTTACATTCATAACGAAATTAACCTGCCATTTACAAATGAAAATGCTTTGTTTAAAGCCATAGATATTTATATTTAAGTCCTTCGTTAAAATTAATCGGCTCGTTTGATTTATATTTAAACATAGCGCTTTTAAATCGATCAACCATCTGAACAATTTTGATGACAGAATTTTATTTTTGAAATGAATACGTAATTAAGCAGGGGAAGCCGCCAATTTTTAACTCCCTTGATATATTTTTAATTTTCATTAGCAAATACGCTATACCAATAGAATCCGGTGACTTTACTTGCGTTCTATTATGTATAATTAGTGCTAATTTGTCAATGTACTAAATTTCATTCAAATTAGGTGTTCTGGCGTTAAACATGTACTTTATCCATCCATACATCCATCTTCACAATATTTTACGTTTATAAAATGAATGGGACAAATCTTCCAATCAATCTTTTGCAAAACATTAGTGTTCGTAAGTCTTGGTTTTGTATACCAACTTAACTGAACTTACGCAATCAAGAATTAGTTGCTCCACAGTCGAAGAAGAAAGTTTTTTAATAAAAATCTTCTCACTCAGTCACTAGGCATAAATTTGGATAGGAAATGACTAGAGAAAAAGTGCCAGTTCGCAAATAAATTATCCTCGTCCCGTAGTACTAACGTCACGTAATTAAAAAGGGTTCTAAAGACTTAATTTAACGCTAAAACAAGGTTTTTATTAAAAAACTTAATTTGAGTCTGGTAGGCTATAAAATCGTATTTCTATCTCTGTAAAATATTATAAAAATGTTAGAAATTATCGCATTAAGTTTATATGTGAAAAGTGAAGTTTATTTCAAATATAATTGAATATTACATGAAAGTTAAGACTCCTAACTAGGCAGCCTGTCTTTTAGATGCCAAAAGGGATGTACAGCACTACTAAGTTAACATACAAGAGTTAAAGTAACTTGGACGTCAGACTTAACTACTTAATTAAAATATATAGGTAACATTATGAAGGTACATAATTGAATTTATTTCTTCAAAACACATTTTTTATAACCCTTTAAGAATAATATTAGGCACATACTACACTATTAATATATTGCACCCTTATAGTATGTATTAGCAAGCATTGCACCATAATAGGTAGGTATATGTATTTGTTTTAATTGAAACAACATAATAATATAAGACCATATAAACCGAAAAACCTAGTAAACAAAAAATAAAACAATATTATTTATATCATCGGGGATTATCCGAATTTCTTAGCCAACAAACTTTGCAATTTGAAAGAACCTTTGAGTTTTATCAGAATCAATTCTCAGAAATTGGTTAACTTTCTAAGAACATAATTATGATTGATTGTAATGAAATGATTGTTAAAACAAAGTTACTTTATTCGGAGAAAACTGTGCTTTTTGTACATCTATTAAGAATAATCTTTTTGTTTTAATGCTATTATTGTGGATTTAAAACAATGGATTAACTGAGGTAGATTAATTAACGTTAATTCTCCAATTTATATTCTAATTGAACGTCTATTAATAACAAAAACAACAAATTTGTTCTATTATACAATGAGTCTATCAGAGGTTTCTCTTATCTCCTTGTGAGATAGGGGGCAGATGCACGCATAATGCATCTGTTTAAATAGTCAATCTTTTTAGAATTACATATTCATTCATGAATTCAATATTCATTTGATCTTAATAAATGTCGTTGAACAAAAGTAAATAGTAAAATAGAAAATATTGCAATAAAGATCCTCTTAAACTGTATAAAACCTCAAATTATAAGCCCAGCGTACAATTGTAGCGATCAGTAATACCTAGTATACAAAATCAGAACCCAACATCACGTAACAAATGAAGCTGTTATAAAACACACCCTTTAATAATAACTTAGGCGATGCGGATAATGTTAAAAGTTTCCAACTACCCACACGTCCGCTTTATTTCAGCACATTTTAATTAATTGCGGTTTGATATATCGTGGAACTATTGCGCGTTTTGGTGGATATTAGCAAAAACGTCACAACTTCTGTATGTATGAATTGTTATAGTAACCTTTTTACCTTTAATTTTAAATTTGAATAAATCTAAAAAGGGGGTAATAGAGTGAATGTAATATGGTCTCCATAATGCTGATAGAGCTAGCAAGTTGATATCAATGCATATTTTATTGATATTTTGTTAAGTAAGGGTAATTGATTCGAATGTTTGTTAGTTTATACAATTATCAGCAGGCATAAAATACTTTAGAAATTTGAAATAATAGTTTTTATTTATTGAAAGACACAAACCTTGCCACAGTTATGATGATCTATTTTATTTGTTTATATTGCGTAGATTAACATATTTTGTAAGCACCTACGCACCCTACGCACCATAGTAATCTTTTTCGTATCACACTACGAAGTACGACCCTCAGCATTCGAGCCAAAAATAAACCAGTTATATCGCTAAACATTAAGCTCAGGCACCACAGAGGCTGTAGATAATAACGCGAGACGCGGATACGTACACGGTTTAATATATCAAAAAATAAATCATACCACGCACATCTCTAGAAGCGACCGCGCTGGGAGCAATATAGTTTGATGCAAATTTCACAGCACTGCATTAGTTCTAAGTGAGTTATAGACGCTTTGTTGTTTATTTTCATACGCCTAACTTTCCTACATTCCTCTGGGAGACGCGAAAGCAGCATAAAATAAGTACAAAGTTGTACAAGACGCCGCATAAGGGTAACACGGTGCCCACGGCTGAAGTTTTTAATAGAGCGGTTCGCGTAGTTTCACAATCTCCGAAAGTTTATTATTTATTCGATATTCATAGGGAGTTTAAAACATTCTAGCGTGTTGCTTTTAACAATCTCTTAATGAGAGGTGAGTTTATTAAAAATTGTTGGTATTAGGTTTATCTGGAAGTCCAATAAACGAATTTACATCATTATCACATACTTCATTGATTGTATTAGTAGGTAATGTGTGTGCCAGAACCGAAATCAATGTAATATTTTAATTAGTTAGGGCAAAGAGCTTGGGTATTTTTAAAATTATCATTAGTCAAACATTGGCGTTTATTAACATTCACACAAATTGTAAATTGCAAAGTCACTGCTCCTCTTTGTGTTGATTTAACGGCGTATGTCCAATTTAAGTATAAAATACTAAGAACAGTTTTGGAATTACAACAGAACTAAATCGGTGATTGTCGATGGTGACATACATACGAGTAGATATGATAAAATACATAAACTTAAATAATATGCGTTTACCATAACCCAGTCGAAATAAACTCTATCATAATATAAACACAAGATAAATTAAATAAGAAAAGTTATAGCAATCTCCGAGTTTTGAATAGAATTACTGAAACTAGTTCACTACTTCTTCAGTATCTAATTGCTCGCTGCCATTTTCAGTCATGAAGTTCATTGCATAATAGTTTAACTAAATAAACAGATAAATTTAACAATAAAAATACATTCGGATACAGGAAATTAATCGTATTTGCTTGTAGTTCGTTTTATCTAGGGTTGTCGCACACTTATTTTATGTCATGTGGGTCACTCTGAATGTACCAAATCCGTTGAGATTTGAATATAGGGTTCTGCGAATGAATGCTTATCACGTACATAATTTTGGCGGCTTATCATTTATGTGAATCAGTCCAACGTTTTGTGAGCCAGCGGGAATGAATAATTGCTTTTACTGAAATAAATTTCGTGAAAATTTAATAAATAACTAAATACAATATAATATTATATAAAGAAATCGATGAGTGAAAATATATTCATAGAAATAAATTACTTTTCAAATATTTAGTTGAAGGTATTTAGCTCGGTCAATTATTAATCATTATATTTCTATTTACATACCTATTGATGTTTTGAGAAGTTTCTATTTTACAATTATCTAATGTTACCTTGTCGATACTGGCCAAATAATATATTTAAGTTCTTGATGGCGTTGTTTTATTTGTAAACTTATTTTAAGTACAATTTAAACATATTTTTGTGTTTCTGAAAACATTTTTATTACATTTTTGTATTCAAAGCCAATCAAATGCATAATATTATTATGTAACAAAATTACAAAGTCAAATAAAGTACCCAATGTCCAATTCTGTTTAAAGGATCTACTAAAATAAATAAATAAATAACTTTGCCGTGTACTTCATAACTACTAGTACTATTTCATACGTTTTTTTTAACAATTTGACATCCCTACCATTAATTCTGTTATGCGCCCAGTGAACAATAATTTACCGAAATCCCGCGAACATACACAGAGTGGTTGAGTTTCAAAACTGTGAAATTCATATCCCTTTCTGAGTTTCGAATTCTGTTGTCCGATGAGATATTTGATTTTGGTATTCGGTTTTTCTGTGGCAATTATGTTTGAGCCATATTTGCTGAATATGAATGTTTGTTAAAAGAAGAATGTTGGAGGAAACAGGAATACAAAATTACAATCCTATGTTATATTGCTCACAATAGTTTGCAGTACACGGAGACATGAAAAAGAATACGAGAATTTAAAATATTTTTAAAGTTTTCATACCTACTGAAAAAAAGAGCGGGTGTGCCGTTTGTCTGAAGTGAAACTTCTTTGGAAAGATTCAAAGATACCAAAGCAGTCGCTTTACTCTATGATGTGACGGCATCGATATGATGCGATCAGATGCGATCATGAAATTTTAATAACTTTAAAAACAAAAGAAAACATAGACCGTAGTATATTTGTTATATATAAACTCTTGAATGTGTGTGTTTCCTTTTATTAATTATTATTTTTTAAGCGTGGCTTTAACTACCATCTGTCCAACTAAAGGAGTTTAGCAACATTCCTTATAAAAACGAATGAAAATAAGATTTGCAATATAATATTTCGATGCATGTGTCGCATACCATCCGAGCCAAGGCTTCATTCCGCTGCATAAAGCTTAATATTTACGTACTATCCAAGGCAAATACGTAGAGTGCACTATTTTTAGATTACATGCAACGTGGGTTTTCAATGCCTTATGGATAATCTAATTACGTTTGCGATGTTCACGTTATACAGAATTATTTGCAAAGAATATAATAAACTTCTAAAAATGTTTTATATTGAGATTTGTATGAAATTTCTATATATATCTGTGATAGAAATAGTAGTGATGAGATATACTCCTACACATTTGTATCCATTGTTAATACGACGAATCAAACCCTGTCAATAAACCGGCATGTTAAAAACTCGACGATATATGTGACATCTACCAACCCGCACTTGGTCAGCGTGGTGGATTATAGAAGATTCTGAAGACCCTATTTATAGGGCATAAGTTATCAGATACATTAAAAGTTTAAGATGTGTATTGTGTATCCTTTTCTTCATGTACCTATAATGAAAAAAAAAAATAAGCAAAAATCACACGAGAATAACAAGTCTAGACTATTTAATCCAGGACCTCGACTCCACAATAATATTATTCTGATATTTTATAAGTAAGACATTTTTAACATCTTGTTATTTTATTTTATACTTAAATCGTCCTTTTATCAAACATTTTTGATGGAATTTCGTTGTTAAAATATGAAGCAATTATTATTTAAAAATAACTTATTGGATATATCAAAAGTTTGTAATTTCATTTTACGCTGAGATTTTTAATCATATCATCCAGTTTGATCCGATAAAGTATAATTTAATTATTTTCCGACGAAGCCATATTGCGGATTCGTTGATAAAAATTATATTTAGATTTCAATATAATAGGAATCGATACAGAATGTGCTTCCATTATACCATATTACCTGAAAATTTAGCCTATCCATTCACTTTTTACAAAGCGATGTAAATATATAATTACAAATGATTTTCTTTTGAATAGATATTCGGACAATTCACACAATTATTTTAATTAAGCAAGGTTTTTTTTTTAATTGAAACAAGATAGCTGACACTTTGACATTTTGTTTTGTTTAGGTACCTATGTGAATAAAATATAGGTACCTACATAAAAACT
>CAJQZN010036560.1:0-20309 GCA_907164685.1 Colias eurytheme | reverse complement strand
AAGATAAAAGATAGCTTTGTAGAAACCGCCTCATTAATTAAATATTTATTTTTAAGACAATGCCTATTGCTTCGTATTAAGCCTATTATCTATTTTAGTATCATCAAAGATATAGAATCAAAGGTCAAGAAAGTAATTAAGTGTAGACATGAATACAATCCTACAAGATATAAACTAAAAAGAAACAACTTTTAGGGTTATTATTATGTAGCTAATAAAAACACTTCAATCGATGTGAGATGCTTACTCACACGAGAAAATAAATTACATTCTCGTCTAAGTGGAATGTATATCAACGGAATGTCATTAAATCAACCACCCGACGAAAAATATCCTAGAAAATTTAATCTAGAGAGATTTCTCATACACTCCACTGTAACAAATGGTATTGGTGCCATAAACCTAAGAATATATAGCGACAGTAAATTAAAAAGGAAAAATGCTCATGCAATAAAAATATTTTATCCAGTTATCTATCAAGATTAGCCACTATCATAAAGAACAATGTTATCGAATAAATCCCCACAAGCATGTTTTTAATATATTTAATTGTTAACATATACGATTAACGCAAATGAATTACATCGCCTCCCGACTTCACAGGAATTCTCATTATAATGTGAACCTCGTTCAATCTTTCATTACGTATTTTATTAAATTTTCAGCCGCCGAATTATGCTAGGATTTTCCATCACATTTGCGCACGTTATAAATCCAAACATGACATAAAAATTATATGTAAATGGGGAAAATAAGACGAGAAACGAGAACGAATCTGCCAAATCCTTGGAAGACAATACGTAAATTTGGTGAAAAAATTCACACCTCATAATATATTTGCAAAGGAATTCCGCGATAAGTAAGTCGTTTCGCTCAGTTGATCGCGAGCGTCGTAGCGCGTAGACGTTGACACGTAGACGGGTCTCGTAGTTGATTTCGTAGCGAGCGCTACGAGCGCACGTGGTGTTAACTGATAAAGTATGAATTGTATGGCGACGGGAAATCTGAATTGAATATTTTTAAAATAGTAAGTAAATTTTTATAACAAATTTTTTCATCGGAAACTTTTCGGTAAAACTTGAGTGTTTTAAATTTTGAAAACTAATTAAATACAATTTTAAAATTTCATCGCTGTTAATCAAAAATAATTTTGATAAGCTAGATTAAGATCCTCAAAAGATTGTTGGAAATTGCACTGAGTTGAAACAAACTTAATTACGAAGAAAATGTGCCTAAAATAAAATTATAATTAATTATATCTACTGAAAATAAATAAGTAAACGAATTATTTTATTTTAGTTACTTATATGCTTAATAATTGAAAAAATATACATATTGAAAATACTAACAATCTGAGCAAATAGCATAAACAGTAAAATAAAACTACTATTGGAAATAAATTAATAACCATAAAAATAATATTATTTCTCTACATTTTCTATACCAGTCCCTCCAAATTGTATACAACAATAAATGGCACAAATATAAAAACCAATTTTATAAAAGAAATCTTCACCAAAGGTAAGAAGTTCATTGTATTTCTGCCGAAATACCGTAAAATTACTTTTTATAAACGTAACATTACTTTTTATTCTGACAACCCGTTTTATTTCAATGCTGTGCAAAGTTTTTTAGCCAAGTGATTAAGATTAAGTGTTTTTACGCATTTGTCGGATATTTAATACTTCTATTAAATAAAAAATGTTTAATTTAATATTTTTGTACAAACTATGAAACTGGTTTGATTTTTTAATTTTGTTCAGCAAATAAATTTATTTTATGGGATGGAATAATACTTTATTAAATCTACCTTTTATCCAGTATTTCACGTAAAGAAGTAAGCAATAACACTCTTTTGGATTATTGTAATTTATAAAGGTCTTTTATAAAGGTAATTTATAATGGGTAAAATAAATTCAATTATGATTGTTATTGGTGTACCTTTTAATTGGCGTATTGAATTGTTAATGTAATACCTTGTGTAAGTTTAGCTGTAAGGTACCTTTACATAAATAAATAAATAATAAATAAATAAATAATATCATTTTACATGGAATATGGAAAATATGAATGCATCCCTTATTATCTTTACTTACAAGAAATTAGTTTTTATCAAACAAAAATCATTATAGCTACCGTAAGAAGGATTTCGTATTAACAAACCTATAACATTATTTATATTACATTTAAAATACTTTATTTATAGGATTATATTACTTTGATTATACTACTTTATTTATAGGACATATTGGCGCAGTCCATTGATCTATATCAATGGACTGCGGTATACCTATGTATACCGCCGTAACTTATCCCCATGTATCACACATGTTGTGTTCCCGAGGCTAATTTGATGCAGCTTACATGTTTATGCTAACGATATTAATTATTAGGACAAGTTTATAGTGTGCCATATTAAATTAAATTTATCTATAATATAATCGTAGGAAAATCATATCTGTATGTAGAATATTTTTTTAAATAAAACTTTGGACGTGATCGACATCGAAGCCAAAAATATAGTTTTTAGAATTGTATGTTGTACATAACATATTGCTTCAACGGTTGAAGGAAGAAGACTCTTAACTACGTGATGAAAAGAATCTTTATGGCTTATATACCATCCTGCTCTTAGTCAGAAAGGTGTATTATAGTCTTAACCGTCATTCGAGGCTTGTATTCCTATGGGAATTACATAGATAGAGGATGATGATGGCGTTTATATATAATTTATAAGAATTCTGAATGAACCATCAGATTCACCATCATTTTCGTAATACCTTAGAGAACAGACTCTTTCGCCTCAGGAATAGCTAAGACCTCTATACAATAAAAAGTAAAATTGAAATTGATGGTATTCACTTTCACAATTCAAAATACACGTAACTTAATATCTAATAAACTATAGCATTTGAATATTGATATTATATCGTTACTTATTTAAAATTATAGACTAAAACTTACTTTATTTGAGCAAATTATTATTGATTAAATTATTATGCAAGACGTTGTCGAACTGAATAATAAGAAATGTGAGCTTGAAATCAAGATTCAACATGCGAATAAAATTTTATAATATTCCTTTTTCATTACAAATGAGTATGTTATTCTTTAATTTCAAGATAAAATATATTATAAACAAACCATAAATGATGTAGAAGCGGAACACAAAATAATATACGTATCTATACTAATATTATAAAGCTGAAGAGTTTGTTTGTTTGAACGCGCTAATGTCAGGAAATACTTGTCCGATTTGAAAAATTCTTTCAGTGTTAGATAGCCCATTTATTGAGGAAGGCTATAGGCTGTATTATATCATCACGCTAAGACCGACAGGAGCGGAACCGGTGAATGAATGGGTTAAACCGCGGGGCACAGCTAGTATTATAACGTCCAAATTCGCAGTAAATTTAGTTTAAATTATCAAATTATACAAAATGAACGAATAATACTTAATCAAATTATTTAGTCAAAATTAGCACGGATTAACTCTTTGTGTTGTCAACAATAAAACAAGGGAGGTAAATTCATTATAATGAACTCAATAGAATTGTAGGTTTTCAAATTAACAAATAGCTATTATTGAAACCATATAATACTACTAACTTTCCGCCCGCGGCTTCGCCCGCGTTTTCAGAGAAAACCCCGCATAGTTCCCTTTCCCGTAGGATTTCCGGGATAAAACCTATCCTATCTCTCAAGTTGGATCGAACTGCACATGGAGTGCGAATTTTATTATAATCGGTTAAGTGGTTTAGGAGTCCATTGAGGACAAACATTGTGACACGAGATTTATATATATTAAGGTTATACTCATCGATCTTACTTAGGGCTTGGCTTTGTACTCATATACATAATGGATTATTTTTAATTATTTCGTGTCTCAATATAAGACAAGACTATGGAAAAAATAGGAACAGCCCGGAAAAAATACAAAACCTAGGTCAACCTAGATTTCAAGAACTTTTCTGAGACATTAGTAAGAGTAGTAGTGTGTCGTTGTCCCTATCGCTATCCTATAAACTGTTTGTACAAAGCAAGGGTTTATTGATTCTTCCAAACTATTGACTAAGATTTCAAAACATAATGAATAAAACATATTTTCACTTATACATAAAATTACTGGCAAAATTAAGGTATCTTTACTTAAAAGAGTTTTAAATACTCCTTAATTAGAATGGTATGATTAGCCTAATTTGATCGAATACTTTCTAAATTCAACCTCGTTGTTATAAAAATATGATTAGATGGCAATCTGAACATTTATGAAAATCTTGACTTCAATTAGGTCATCTCATTGGCCCTAACAATATTACGCTTGAAGCCAATGACCTATAAATGCGGTCACATGAAAAGGTATTCTATAGACAGGCTTGACGTGAAAAATAGGCTTCACGACGTACCTACCACTGTATTGTTCAGTGCTCCATTATTTTCTTAGGCTGTGGTTTTCTATCGTTTTTATTTTTTATTTTAATCATGATATCTAGTCCAAACCTGTTCTAAATGAAATATATGAGACAGGACTTGCAATTAATGTTTTCAACTTTTAATACAGAAATAAGGCTTTTTATGACGCAGGTGTATAAAAGAGTGTCACATATTCTTCATAGTTGAGACGCAGACTGAAAAAGATAAAGTAGGGTAACCGGAGAAAGGATAAAGATTATTTAATTATTATAAGTACTGAAAATTAATTTGGTATTTGAATTTGTGAAGTAACAAAGGCGACGTTTTGCAAGTCGATTTTCAGTTGTTTTTGTCAAAAAAACAAAAGCTTGGATTCGGCCTGTGTCTATTTTATGAAAACATTTATTTTGAACGAATTTATGCAATATTGATTTAGTTCCAAAATATGAATAGTTTTAGTGCCATACCATGGGATGTTATAGAGATATCAAATCAAACTAATATTAATAATATTATAAATTCGAAAGAAGCTCCGTCTGGCTGTCGGTCTGTGTTTCCGTCGGTCTCTTTTTCACGCCTAAAGCACTAAACCAATTTGGATGAAATATATTGTTTGAAAATTATTTATTTAAGATATTATAATAACCTTAATAGGTTCTAGTCCATTAGCCTAGCCACTCAAGTGTCAATTTTATACTAACACTAGCGGTCCACCCCGGCTTCGCCCGTGGTATATGTTTACGTTTTCTCTACATAAGAACCATCCTCGTACTTCAAGGAATATAATAAAAAAAGAATTATCGAAATCGGTTCAGCCGTTCTCGAGTTATGCGCTTACCAACACATTTTGCGATTCATTTTTATATATAAGACTAGCGGTCCGCCCCGGCTTCGCCCGTGGTACATGTTTACGATTTCTCTACATAAGAACCATCCTCGTACTTCAAGAAATATAATAAAAAAAGAATTATCGAAATCGGTTCAACCGTTCTCGAGTTATGCGCTTACCAACACATTTTGCGATTCATTTTTATATATAAGATTTAATCAATCATATTTCATGAAATAATTATTTGTTTCAGGGCTTACAGGATCGAGAAACATGAAGGTAAGGATAATAATAAATCAATAGACATAACTATACTAAAATAAGTTATAATAATACCAGAAGGTTAAGTTATTTGTCGAACTATCTAATAATGAGGATTAACAAAAAAGTAATTTAATTAAAGAATACTTTTCATCATAGTTCTTGTATTGATTAATAATTCTAAATTGCAATTGCCATTACAGATTCACTAAGTCACAAATTCTCTAGACACTTGAAAATATGAAATTCTTAATAACTATAACAAAAGTATGAAATTAATCTATCACTTTTGTAGAAACTGTTATTAAGTGATCACATCACACATTCCTATCAAAATATAAAAAATGAACGTTCATATTCATATCACATAGATTTTGTTATCAGAGATTTTAACAGAGGAGATATTAATAAACAAGTTATTGCATGACAACAAACGATTGAAATTCTAAGAAAATAAAAATAATAAAATTTTCTACAAATTGCTGTTACTTGTCATCAAAAGATTTTCCAAATACTTTCCACACAAAAAATAAAACAACGAATTTTAGGGCATGTTCTACTAAATTCCAAACATTTTTTCTAGAAATTTGTCTCATTAAATTCCAATTAATGAGACATAGTTCTAACAGGGACAAAGGACTATTTACCGCTTTCAGTGTCAAATAATAGTACCCTTGTCAACTTGTGTACAAAATTACAATGAAAACTAATACTGTTTGTGTTATATTCAAATTAATTTGACGACTCAAATATAGCTTGTAAATCAATAGGATTGTTAATTAATATGTTATTCTACGGCTTCTTTACTGAACAATGCTTTTAGCATGTACATGGACTTGTTGTTAAGGTTTACGTTATGTAGGGTAGACGGATTTTGATAATAATCAGGTTATTTTCTATTATGTAATATTTGAAAGATTAATATATTTGAAAATAATATTGTGCGGTTTTGCTATTACAAAAGAATATATTATTATGTATTCTAATTAATAACATATTATATAAGTAACGTAACTACGTAAATAGTTTTAAGTAAAAGAGCAACTATGCCTATCTTGCCGGTTCTTCTCCATAGATACTGCTTTCCGAATTGGTAAATGTTAAAGTATGTTTTGACGATTCAAAAGTGCTTCTAGAAGAAGTCTTATTGAATAAATAAATGTTTGAGTTTGTACGTAATATTACTACTAAGTAAAGTCTTAAATACTTAATAGTGGTTCTTTAATCACTATTCAACTAATTCCATCATCATTTAACTACTGCGTTACAGCGAAGACTGCAATCGCTTTGAAATAAGCTTAACTGATGAAAAATCTCCTGCAAATCCCCTTAATTCAATCCATTCTTAGACGTAATCATTGCCTTACTGATATCAGCTATCTATATTTTTAATATTTTATCGAATATTCTAATAGTAGGTAGCGATCTCTACCAGGCAACCCAACAATCAGAGGAAATATAACAATATGATGTGGGTGAGCAAAAATAAGGCAATACTAACGTTTATTATAACGTAATTTAAGTATTAAAATTGTATAACGTAGATAGACAATAATTAGTAATCATGTAAAATAAGACCCAGTTTTTTAAAACTGGTCTTACTTAAATTATTTTCTAAATATTAAGATAATAATACTAAGATCAGTTATATAGTAAAATGGTGATAGGATCGCAGCCGGCAAAACATAATAAAAAGTGTTACTCAGAATTGATTAAACAATATTTTATAGGTAATTGAGTCCTTATAAAAAACGTAAGTCTTTTTAGATGGAAGATAAACCTAAAATATTAAAATTATTATTATACTTTATACAGTTTTATACAGGTTTAAATTATTATTATTAATAAATAGTACTTATAATTTGAATAGATTTGTGACATTATGACGTTGTAGAGATAATCTCTGGATCTACTGAACAAATTTAACAATTATTTTGCCAATAGAAAGCCTTAAAAAAGTTATGTGTGATTATCATAGGCTATATTTTACTATGTTTTTACTGCGGATTAACCCGCACAAAGCCCATAGTTGATGTTCATTTAGCAACCATTCATATTTTAGTACAAATACAAAGCTTGTAATAAAAAAATGCCAGAAAATTAATATCAAACGTAAAATAATATTTTATAAGCTTACAAAATAAATAACAGCATAGATCAAAGAGCAGTTTAAAAACCGTAATCGTCTGTCATATCCAAGTCATAATTTACATAGCACCGCGGAGATATTTTCCCCAAACTTGGTCAAGTAAAAGTAATTTCTTTGTTTACACGAATCTCCACTTAATGTGCAGTTTTGATTGGCGATCTTCCAACATTTGTTTATGTTCCCTAAAAGCCACTCAAACGGACCTTTATTTTTCTCTGGAGGGACAACACGAATGGTCATTGTTTCGGAACAATTAAAACAGTCCCTTTAAAATATTTTTAAAGTTGAAAATCACAAGTCATGCGAGAGAGTAAAAAGTTATGCAGCAGATGTATTACAAACATTTTCTTTTCAATTATTGTTTTGTGAAAAATGTAGATATCTTAATTATCATATAATTAAATTTTATTTAATTAATTATATTATAAAATAAACTCCGAATTAACTTAAGGCGTCTTGTCTGCTTAATGTACTATATGATACTACTGCAAGTTAGTTATATACAGTTTTACTTATACAATTGATAACAAGGAGTACTACAAGTATTACGAACTATTTTCTCCTTCGACAGTACCCCTTCCTTACATTTTTCATAAACTAATATAGGAAAAAACAAACAATAAAAGTAATGACCCTAATACCACATACACAAATACTGTCAAGTGTTAATAAATCAAATCACACGTATATCTCTAAAGGCAATAATGGTAAACAATAACTTCTGAACGAACGTTTACTTAGACCCGAGAAAGGCTGGCCCAGATTTATGGTACACTATTATAAGCGCTATTACGTTTACTTAGGGTTCTTATCACTAAAATAGCTTGATATATGGACTGCTAAATCTGCGAGCATACTGTATTTTTAGTTGTGGAAAACATTTAGCAACGTTTCCTTTGGGTTTAGAAATATTTGATATTTGATAGTGAGAAAATTTACTCCCGAGTCTTCATGTTTTACCGAAAATATTGAAACGATAAATACAACTCAAGTAAAAGACTTGCTTCTTAAACAAAAAGAATAAAGTAATAATTTCAGAGGACATTATTTTACATCTACTATTTATTTTATAAGGAATACATCTCACTTGAAATCGTCTACTATCCTTGAACCTAAAAATTTTTTAGTTACTCGTCTCGTAAAACAAGTCTCACACCTGCTTAAGATAAAAATGCGAAATTTTCTCGATATTTCTGACACTCAGAGGGACGAAATTTCTACAATACTTTCGATATTGGACCGGGATGAAATAAAAGTGAAGATCCATGTTCTCTTATAGAAATGCATTTGCAGTAGCATTTTTCATCCACTTGATCAATAATAATTTTCATTGCTAAAATATAAATTTAAGTCTTTTAAATCGTTATACGACTTTGATAGTTTTATAGCTTTCAAATTATTTATAAATAAGAAATTTAAATTAAATTAAAAAAATTAAAATTAAAAAATGTTGTCATAAGACTTATTAAAAAATTTTACCTACTTATAATAAATTACTTACCAATAAACTTTTTTTATAGAATTAATTTATCAATACTATGTACCGACCACAAATTAAATTTACCCTTAATACTTTGATACTCGCATCATTCAACCTTAAGTTCTTAATCTCCTACGAGTTCTAAATCTAGGTTTTGGGTCGGTAATTCATCAATGCTATAATTATAGAACAAAAATACTATAACATTATAAAGAGGTTGTAGGTACTATGAATACTCTGGCTCTATTTATCTTCTATACCCAATTATATTAATAAAAATTGGCGGATTGTTGTTATTACAACTACAGATTCCAATGTGACAATTTATGGAAATTTGAATGTCTGTATGTTTAGAACTTAATCTCACAAGAACTTCTGTGTGGAACTGAATTCCGTTTTCAACGATCTATTGCTTAGTCTAGGCACAGGCTACAGGTCTAGGTTCTGACATAATAATATTAGTTACCTTTTACCTACTAGGCGGACTAAATCGCGGCAAAAGTCAAATTATATATAAAATTACATTCTAAATACGCAAATAATCGCATGACACTTCGAAATAATCTCTACGAATGTGATTATTCAATGACCTGTGAACGATATTTCGTATAGAAACGTATCGTAACGAATTTCAAATAAAATATTCCCTTTGTACTTTGCCAAAGCAATATCAGCCTTATATTTAATGTAGTAGGGCTCAAGGAATATGGATGATTAAAGATGATGTTTGAAGGCTGCCAACATCTCATATTAGAGTAAGAGGATTACGGAGGTGTTAGAAGGAAACATTGGGTACGAATCTCTTCATTTCGGCGTAAAAGTTTTATGTTTTCTTTGGGTCTTTTAGCGATTTGTTTTTAATTATTTCTTTGGCAAATAAATTTATATATACATAACCCTTCTTAAATAAGAGTTACAATATTTTTTAAAGTGAAACTTTATCCGCGTTGAGAATAAAATTTCAAGGTCGCGTCATGGCAATACCGTCACGTCATTGAGTAAATCTTGACAAAGAAGTTTACTTCTGATACGTGTGCTCGGCACACACGCTCTTTTTTATAAAACAATATTTATATATATTTGGAAATAATAAGCCTAATTTTTTCCTTGAATTATAAAAATTACTGGCACGTTAGGGAAAAAATGTATAGTCAAAAAATACAATATGAGCTTACGAGGGGAACTGTAACCGCCATAAGTAATACTCATAAAGGAACCTTTGGGAACGAAAATATTTTGCTTTTAACTCTTTTATTATTTTCCCGGGATTACTGGAATATTTCATTTAAAAAGTTCGTTTCAATATATTTTTAATGTGTTTATAATGGGACCATTAAACTTCAGTATTGTGAATTTAATGAACCATTCATGTAATATTGTTCTTTGTGTAAAAATAATCAATTAAAATAAACTTCACTAATTGAATCTAAAAATAACAAAAGAGACAATTAATCACAATCTCAGTCTCCGAAAATGTATTAAAATATTTATTCCGAAAAGATTCCATCTAGGAATATCTGTGACGTAGAATATTCCAGAAAACGCCAACCTTTTATCGTAATAAAATTAATTGACACAATTAAAACGATGAGATGAATTATAAACGCTTCAATCTTCTACTTCAACAAATGGAAAATTACGCAATGTCCCTCTTCCATTTTCATTTAAACGCTGGAGTGATATTAGCAAAGAATACACTTAATTACGAAGTAGTGGAGGCTATTTAATTATTTTATATTCAGTGATTAGACTCACGAGGGGCGATTAGTTAGCTTGTCAACGTATATTTTTGTAGTAAAGACTAGCTTTCCGCCCGCGGCTTCGCCCGCGTTTTCAAAGAAAAACCCGCATAGTTCACGTTCCCGGGGGATTTCCGGTATAAAACTTATCCTATGTGTTAATCCAAGTTTCCCTCTATAAGTGTGCTTAATTTCATTGTATTCGGTTCAGCAGTATTTGTGTGAAAGAGTAACAAACACACACACACACACATCCTCACAAACTTTCGCATTTATAATATTATTAGTAGGATGATTGTTTTAATATTATAGATAGACTTAACAGAGTTTCCTTAGCGACACGTCATAATAACCAAAAAAGAGATAGTAGGTTGTCATCAATAAGATACTTTCTATTTATTAAAAGGGTAAGAAGTTAAAATAAAATGTAGGTGGGAAGAAATTAGATGAATTAATTATAGGAATCGACGAAAATAACTGAGCAACCAACAACAGATAAAACATCAGAACAAAATCTTCCTACTTATTAATACCTACATAGGTATATAGATTTTATTAATTTGCGCCACAAATTTCCACGTTCTGAATACATTATTGAAATTTACACAAACAGCAGTCATTAAATTAAACGGAATCTCTTTGCCAGCGCAGCGCTTCATCGGCGAAAAAAGACATTGCTCATTTTTGGCACGCCACAATGAAAATCAACCCTTTACCAAATCTTCGTCTTTTATGACTTACATTTTTATTCCGGCTCGTGTTCACTCAACATTTGCAAATAACAATTCCGCTCAACATTAGCATAACGAGACCGCGAATTTGCCGGTTTCTCTGGCATTTATGGTTTATTTTCATTGAACGTTTTTGTTGCGGGTAGTTCGCAACTTACATTTGAACGACGAACATTTGTTTTGGTAAATGTTGCAAGTTGCAACAACATTAGTTACGGAAATATAGTGGTGTACGTTTGTTTAAACACTTTCAAGTGTACACAAATAAAACTTGAAAAATATTGAATTGCATTGGCCACGGTAATGTACTTTAGTTATGCAGGCATATTGCACGTTTTGTTGTGACGAATTTACATCAGATTATTCGAGAAAGACTTGACCTAGTACCTACCTATAAGTTTGTAGGTACATATTATATTTCAAACACTTACTCTCATTTGTTTAATGGACTTTAAAAAATACTACTTACTTTAATAACCTACTTCTTTATTTATGTACATTAACTTTTTATTTAAATAACACTACATATTCAATCAGATTTATATGTTGCTATAACGCAAATGGAAGCTTGTAAAAACAGCGAATAAATAATTGTTTACTTTATTGTTTCTACAATTTTTCATTATGCAAATTAATGCTAAGTCTAGTGGATTTACGTGGTTAGGAGGCGATTAGCTTCAATTAGCAAGCATTATTATGCTTTGGCCTTTGGCTAGTATGGTAATACCGGTTTTCGCTGTCTATATCTAGGTTAAGCACTCCTTAATCTATATGAGAATTTAAAGCCACTTCGGAAATACCTGTATTGTTACCTCTTTATTGTTTAACAAAAGTCATTTTATATAAAAAATGAATGATGCAGGAGAAATCATTTCGTTCTTTAAAACTAGGCATGATTTGAGATTATATTGAATTACTATTATATTATTATCAAATTTGTATTTTTTTTTTCGTCAAATTCTACAACTGAGAAGTTCTGGGTTCAAAGTGGTCTGGGAATAACCGGTCATAATACTGCCTCTGATCGTAACTTAGTTGATTCTGTAGTTGGAGGGGTATTGTTAAATTAAGTTAGTCATGAAAGCACAAAAATTATAGAAAAAATTACATTATATTATATTATATTCATCTAATTTGATTAACAGTATCTTGTTTTAGAATGTGACTAGAACTACTCTATTACAAATGCACTAACATCTTATTACAAGTTACAACTACATCAACTGCAAAGTTCGTAAACTTTACAACCCTCTTGAATGCGGATGAGGTGCAGTGTAGAGGACTCTTAGTAGTTCAAAGATTAGATGTACGTGTGTGCGGATTGGCCGGTTGCATAGAATTTATATTGATATGCATTTCTTTTATCTGCTTCAAAAAAGGGTATCTATAAAATTATAGGGCCGGAGTTTTTATTGTGTGATCTTCAATACACAGTATTAACCCTTAAATTGTCACCCCTAGATAACTTGTGTTTATAATGTCCAAATTTGGAGGATGTGTTGGAATTAGGATAGAAAAGAGGAAAATGAAAAAAAAATTAAAAATTTTAATTTTTTCTATTGTTTTCACTATGTCACATAAAACGGACACTGCCAATTATATGTACATGTTTGAACCGTCACATATAAAGGACATTGCACATTATTCCTGCAACCGTGGTACATGAATACAATGCACATTTTCAACTCTGTAATTCAAAATTATTATCAAATTATAATTATGGACGATCTAGAATAAGCTTTTCAAACATCTGTCTTAAAATGTTGGTTAAAACTTTAACGATATCGTTAAAAATAATGGATTTTAAAAAACGACACTACCAAAAATCACAGCCTAAGAATATGCTAAGAATTGGAATATAAATAGTATTACATAGCCTGAGAACTTATCTAATACACTACGAAAGTCCTTTTCCCATTCCTTATATTGTACAGATTGAAATGTGTTTGCTTCATCGTATGCAAAGAAGTCGTATACCATGCCTGAAGTACCAAAACAAACAGGAAATTTAAATCGCTTTTTTTTTGGATTCTTTGGCATATACTATATCCATTTTCTGCCAGTTTTTTTAATTTGTAAGGTATTATTATTTTAATTTTTCAACATTGGGTGGTATTTCTGGTAAGTAACATCATGCTGTGGCTGAAGAACTACTGAGAAGTAGGGAAGATTCATCTCGCACCGCATGTAATGGCTGTAATTCTGCAGCAATGATATTTTGTTGATGGTAAAAATTATGACTTTTTGGGTCTTCATTGTGTCTCAAATGATATATGTCGTATAATTCCGAAGGTATGGTGCTGGGGGTAAATGATTAACACTGTTATCATAGTGAAATCACTCCCGTAGGTCTACATTTCCTTCAAAATCGTCATCTCAACTCAACGCCAGACTCTTCAGCTTCCGCCAGAGATAGGTAGGGAATTTTTTATTGATTGCCAAGTCATGCTCCTCTAAAACATATTAAAAATAGAGAAAAATATATCAAAATGATGACGTTGAAAATGGATGGCCTTATTGGCAACGTCCGTTACATAGGACATGTGAAGAATACCCTAGTATATACTCCAAGTTGTCAACGTCCGTTTTATGGTACATCGTATATAAACTAAGATTTGTATTCCAAATATTGTAAAATATGTAAAAATTATGTCAAAATACTATACTTACAATCGTATTCTAACTAATAATATAACATTATAAGCAAAATAGCCAAAATACTTACAGTTATTATCAATTTTATCAGGAGAGTCAAGAGATCCGTTTTTTGCAATTTTCAAATGGTCACCATTCGCGACTGTACTTCGCTTTGGTAAAAAAACCTGCATGTACGCGAAGGACATAGCTAGTACCTTCCCAATATACTGATTAACGAAGCTTAGGTCTGCTATAACAGCGCCAGCATGTGTGTAAATACTATGTCCTTTAAAACGGACGAAATCAATTTAAGGGTTAAGTACCTATATATATTTTTTTCGAAATAACTAACATGATATTACATCAATATTTGATAGTGGGATTCTGGTAAAGTCGAGGAAATTTCGATAACGTTTTATATACAATTGATGCAATTTGCTAAATTCTTTATTCTTAGCTCTGGAACGAGAGAAAGCATTAATTTTAAAAGGTTAAAATATGTGATATGTTGTTAGTTTACTTACCTTATCTTTTTTATAAAATATGCTCTGTAACTGTTAGATTTTTAATATAAAAAGTTGATAATGTGTGAAATATATACCTATAAAATATATAAAGAGCTTTTTATTTTATTAACGCTTTAGTTTGTACAATAAATAAACAGGAATTAATCGAAAACTGAGGGACATCTAATAAAATTCGAGCTCGGAGTGACCTAAGAAGGGTTTTATGATAAATACATAAGTTCCATGAAAACGTCGCAAATTTAGAAAACCATTTATAATGCAGAGGGTCAAACTATTCACAAAGTTATGGGCTCTTAGGAATTTATAAGTCGTATATCAATTTATTTATGCTTTACTCACATACAAATAAACGGCCTTAATCATAGTTAATTGGGGTCTAAACAACAATTGATGAATATAATAATAATTATGAATTGTGGTTATGAAGGATATTAACCATTGACCCGAAGTTGCCCTTAATCTCCGTACGTTCATTTTTAATTTTACATAATGTTGTTATGTAGAAATTAAGTTTTTTTTCCCAGACAGTCAGCCAATCAAAGATTTTATTTGTTACCAATAATTACAACGAAAACAATACGCGATTAGGATGCGCTAGATTGGATATGATATAATATTTAATTTATAATTATTTTCAATTTTCTTTTTGTAACATTTTATGTAATACCTTCCTGCGGCAATTAATTTTATAACTGGAGTTCATCTGTCTTCTGTGGTTCAGTTGTTGGCTGAATGTGTACTATTCTTTGATATCTTAAGCTTTTAAAGACTGGATTGTGGACGTATTTGTATAAAAGCGAGTCGTACCTATAGATGCAATAGATAATGTTAAAACTGAAGAAAGTTTAGCCCGAAATGAGAAAATTAAAGGTTATAACAAACACCGAGGGAGCAGGTGGATGGAGTCAATGTTCTTTTAGTCCGGTTCGAACTTTCAAAGGCTTTTTTTTCCTTTGACGCGGTCAATAGAACCTCATATTGGTTTCATTTGCAATTGCTTTGTGCGATGTAACTTTGTCATCCTATTTTTAAACCCAAATATCCTTTGTGGATATTAACGTATACATTTATACGTAGTTCTTTGCGTAGTTAATTTCGGAACAAAAGTTTCATAGTACATGATAAACTAAACACTTGATATAAGAGAGAAAGTCGTAAAAACTGTAAGACTTCGTCCGTCACGACACTTTGTACTAGTTTGTCCTTACACGTGTGTATTGTTTCATTGTGCGTGTTATGTGATACATAACCTTTTATGGAGACAGAGATTACGTTTCAACCGATTTTTCCTGTGTTGTTTTATGTTCTATGTGGATTCTAAAATATCATAGACGTTTTGATTCATCAGTGTTGTAAGACATCTTAATAACAGCATTTATTTCAATAACAAATGTTTTAATAAAAAAAAATCCAGTATAATAATTTCGTAACCAACAGCTGAGTTAGAACCTTATTTCTTGTTAGTAAACTTTTGACATAACGATACGATAATAATAAAAAATATGCAATAGCAATAGCTTAAAAAAATGAATTAGGTAAGTACCTATTTAATATATTTTAATTTATTTCATATTAATAATATTATTACGCGTGGATTTCAATACAAACTACAAACTACTTTTACAAAGGCAACAAAGTAATTTTACAGGAAATGATTAGCAGCGGTTTAAATCATCCGTATACATATAACAAAGTGGTAATAAGAAGTCATATAAAAGTTATCAATGCCTGGCTGACCTACATAAATTGTGCCTATAGGTTTTCTGAAGCCATATGTGTACTTATTTTTATCGACACTTTTATAGCATTAGATAGAACATACCTTGGATTATTGTTGTTCTAATATCTAATATAAATAATCATAATTATAAATTTTATAATTTTTTAGCAGTTGAATACGATTTTAAAAACGTTTGATAGAACACAAAAATATAATATAATGTCTTCTTTAACTACTGACTCAATACATATTGGCAAGATGAGCCAGTCTATTGCTTATAATAATTTTTATACTTATAGAATATACCTATATTATAATGTAAATTTTGCAACAGAAGCTACTAACCATTCTTTATTAATCTAATTCTTATATTAGCTATACAGTACTACTTACTAGTATACCTTGTATATATATTCTGCGGTATTCGTTTTTCGAATAGTCTGATACACTAACAGAATATTATAAGGAATTCGAGAAATCGACGAGATTCAATATAAAATACTTTTTTCATTCTAAGAAACGCAATACACCTTCTGAAGAAATTTATTCCATCGCTTTAACGATGATCTTTCAAGGGAATGGTAAATTTTCTAGTACGTGAAATAGTGGTCCAAGCATATTGGCTTTTTGTGAGGTAATCCTGTATGTCTGCACCTCTAGGGAAGTGGCCGGGTTATGTTTAAAAGCATTGCTAGAAAACCCGTTTTATACGTTCCAAAAAACGATAAAATCAAGTACCTTTGAGCACAGTTACATGAAATTAAATACATCATAACATCACTTATATTAAAGTATAAATATGTAGTACTCTTTACCGTGGTTTGGTGGTGGTGGTAACAACGTACATAAATAACATAAAAATACACAATATTTCATATAAAAGTAAAGTTTAAATAACCAAATAATCATTCGTACCTGATGGTTTACCATGTTGTCATAGCAGTATTATTTCCAGTATGGGGAAATGGTGCCACCACCACACGAGACGACATGACAAGCACTATCATTCTTCACACTGAAATTTAATCACGGATTAGATGATGAAGTTGAAACATTCTAGATGCATTCTAGAACGTTCTTGTCAAATTGACCGTTCTGAAGTATGTTGCATGTGTGTGGAGAGATGCAAATACAATTTTTAACGCGATAGAAAAAGACAGATTGAATTGCAGTCACCAACGCAAAACAAAATAAATTGAGGGTAGATTAGAATTTTTCATACCGCACTATTTTTCAATAATTTATTTTCATAATTTTTTGGATTATAATGCATTGTTACATTTATATTTATATTATGTTACTGTGACTAAAAATAAGGTACCTACGTGATATCATGTATTATGAAACATAATGTAGAAAGTGTCTGTTTTTGCTGTAAAAAATAACTTCATTCGGTAATTACAAAGAAAGTGGAAGAATATTATGTCTTTTGTTTCACGTAAGTGAATGTTTTAATTGACATTTGAAACGAATTTTTATACCATCACATCGTGTTTGATGAAACAGTTAAAGAAGATGAATCTTCCTAGTTAAGAAACCTACTCAATATTAAGTAGGTGCCAAAATTATAACCAATCTTATTTAATATCTCTTCGCTTCCGAGAAACTCAAATTAATAAGCTTCAAAACACGTGTAAAGGCTTGTCATAAACCCAGTAAGAAGTTAATTAGACCAGGTCACGTAACGGGAAAAATAGCTAAGCAGATTTAAAAGTAGCTCGCGATGGAGTTTTCTTATTGGATTATTTAATATAGCTAGTAACAGTTATTATATATGGTAAATTGGTTTACTACAATTGGAAGTTTGGACATAAAATTTTGATGATTGTGTTGATGTTTCTGGGTGAATACTGGGAATTGATTTAAGTATGTATTGCATTAATTTGAAATTGTGTATAAAAGTCGTATCAAATTTTAGGCATGTTTGTTTCTAACGTTCACTATTTTTTAATTTTAATCCTCAAAAGTCTTTTATTTTAAAATTATGAACGTATGAATCAAGTTTAGGTTGTATGTTTTGCTTACTTACATATTGTGATTTACAAATTAATTATACAAAATAATACGTATATCATTAGTTTACTGTCTACTTTTACAATGCTACCTAGTAACTACCTGCCCGCAAGAAAATTTAATTCTCCGGCTCACGTATACGAAAGATACGAACAGAGTTAGATAAAAATCCATTAGTGAAAACGTAAATTAAAACTTTCTTCGCCTTGCACTGTTTCAATTTGAAAGGAGAATCATTGAATCGTACCGATGCTATCTTTAATTTCTTAAATCAAGATAGAGATTTCATTGTATAACAATATCTAATCCAGCTTCGTATTTCAGACGTCAACCGCACTCATCCTGTTGCTACACTTATCTCTGAACACAGTTGATGAAGGCTTCGCTATAAATCCAAGTGAGTAAACTTCCCTTTTATACTTATGTTTTACTACAAGTGTGGATTTGTTCTGAAAGATACGCTTTTACGTGTGCGCGTTACTTTTACAGCTTATAAAAATAACCCGGTTTGATAGTTATGTTTCGTGTTTGTATGCTTGTTTCGAGATTATTTTGTTTTATTTGTGTTAGTAATGATTTTTTTATTTTTAGTGAAGTATGTAACTTTAGTTGTTGTTGAAGAAAAGTACTTCGTCAGATTCCGTAGTGTTTGTCTATTTGTCTTCTTTTATGATCGTTGTAATTGTCTTGTAGATAATGAAAACTCAAATAATTTTAATATCTCCTATTGTGTGAATGAAATGGCCGTATTATAAGTAAGTATGTATCTATGACTATGGAAAAACTAATATACATAAAATTGATTTACTGTGTTTGTAACGCTAAAATTCGAGAAAGGCTAGACAGAATTGGCTAATGTTTGTAGAAGCTGAGGGAAGGTATAAACGGAGATAAACATAAATAATAAGTTACGTAAGTCAACTTCATTTCATGATAAACGATTTTTGGCGGAAAAACCCATTTATTATTTCAAAAACAGAAACATTCATATTGAAATATTTTTATAAAATTGTAAAACATGTTTCTACACAAGAACATAAAGCATTTCCTTAGTACGATGTTTACATAAAACTCCAGAACCAAGACAAACATCTTAGAACAAGCAGAATATTTTACTCTTGCGCTTGAAAGTATGTACCTACATTCCACAACCGACGAAATACTATACTTACAGTTCAAACAAATAGAGGAATTTGTTACTTTGCCGAAGCGGTTCCGTATTGTAACAACTAACTGAAGGGGATCGTCTTTCACAAGAACTTTTAAGATTTCACGTTGTTTGCTCACTCCTGTACCTTTTATCTATATCTTTACTTTAAAAAAGAGCGTGTGTGTAGCACTAGTGTCAGAAGTGAAACTTCTTTGGCAAGATTCAAAGTTACCAAAATCGTCGTCTTGCTTTATAACGAGACGGTATTGCCATAACGCGACCTTGAAATTTACACTCAACGCGCCTGAAGAAGTTTCACTTCAAAAACACCGTAGCCACTTTGTAAAACAATTAACGAAATATCAAAGGCAGATAGGAATTAATTGAAAGGGAATTTTTATATTAAGAGAAAAGAAGATACAATTTAATTATATTCCAAAGGTTTCGAATATCAAATTAAAATCCCAACGGAAAATTAATTATTCTATCAGCCCGAAATTACGCGTACCTACCTATTATTATGCAATTTTGTATTAATATCAAAAATGATAAATAGTTTGGAAAATCCAAAAGTGCACGCCTCATAATTTTTTTTTAAATAATTATTTATTATTTATTATTTTTGTTTATTTAATAACAATTAAACCACATCGAATCAGA
>CAJQZN010036558.1:0-15705 GCA_907164685.1 Colias eurytheme | reverse complement strand
CTTAGATAAGATTGCACGGAAATCCAGGAAATCAATAACAAAAAATTATATTGTATAACTGAGTGAAAAAGAAACGAGTGATAGAATTTAAAAGCAATTGGGTTTGAATGTAAAAATGTTAATTACATAAATATTAAATAGTCTTCAGAATTAATAGTTTTGTAACCTTTTTCAGTAAATTTCAAGACATTCCGATTAGTGAATTCTTAATCTTAAAAAGTACTTTTTTAAAATACTTAAAGAATGTATTTGTTACGCTTGAATTATCAGGTATGATTCATCACTCATTCAAGAGGCGGTTAATCGTCAAAGTATAAGGCAAGGGGCATAACATAGAGCACATTTTACCTGCCGATGCGTATGCGCAGGCCACATAGCCTATGAGTCAGCCCACGCATCCTGTTCCACCTTTGTGGAACTTTCACGAATTTCGTCAAAATTATTGCAACGGACTTTAAAATTTTATCATATCTACATTAAAGTCTTAACGCATATATGTACTAAGATTTACTCAAAGTTCATTAATTTAAAACAGAAAGGTACATTTAAAATTTCATTTCATGTAAAATATGAAGGACTTTCCATTAAAGTAGATAATTCAATTTAGTATGTACATTAGTGTTATATTTTAATCACTTGTAGGTTTTGTAATCGTGTTAAGGATAAACACCTATACAGTAAACACTAACATTATTACTGCGATAGTACTAATTAGTATTTAAGTCATTAAATTGTTTATTGGCTTTCATAAATATTAATTGCATATTTATACTATGAAATTGTATAAACCTGACGCATTCTTTGAAGATTGGTAAAATTACTATTATTAACTAATCTTGAGTCACAACTGATTCACATACCAAATACATACATTTGCATAATCTTCATTTTAAATTATAACGTAAAAACTATGGATGAAATCATTCGGAAATTATTTTAAACAAGAAATTCTTAAATTCACACACCTATATTGTTTGTATATTTTGATTTTAGACCGAATTAGGTCATTCATCATAATTAAAGAGTTTGAAAATCTCACGTTAGCTGAAATAGTTATTTTATTTTTATATTTCCTACATACGTGCAATCTTGAACTGTGCAAAGTACGTTCAAATGCCAACAATAAGACGAAATAATAAGCAATCAAACCGAAGCAATATTTAATAAATTAACTCAAAATAAAAGAATAATTATTAAGTTGTTAATTGTGATAAAATCAATTCTTGAATACTACTTTATTCACCATCTATTCCGGAAGACTTTGAGGCTAGAGTTAAATGAAGGCAGTCATATCATAAAACAATTTACAGAGCCTTAAAACAAAGGCTTCCCGGAAGACGAGAATTAGCTTTGATTAGTGTCCGGATGTTCGTATCTGGTGTTATTTATAATCTTTGTAAGATGTGGATTAAAAATAAACCATGTTTACTCTTCTATCATCAGTCTGTTCAAATGAGTAAGTCCAATTAACCGACTTCCAAAAACGGTACGTTCTCGGTCACCTATTTTTTATTTGTTTGCAGAATCATTATTCAGAGCTTTCTCGTCGAGTTTTCATGAGTCATTTATGTTTCGTAAATAATGCTTTAAAATTTAAATGTTGCATTGAGCATCGAAGCACAGATTACTAAATAGGTACTAACTACTACTACTAATTGCAACTAAAATTTGTCGTTATTTTATTGTCATAAACATCGCATCATTACATTAACTCCTATAACTTTAGAGATATAGATTAGATGATAGATTCATTTGTAGCCTGAAGGTGTACCTGCATACATCTACATTTTTATACGTATTAAAAAATAAATGGCATACCTACATGGAACAGCTCTAATAATATTGGATATTATAATAGGTATAAAAAAACGATAACAAAGGAATGTAGGCGTGGATATTAAGCGGTTGTGCAAAAAGAAGATACAATACAACACAAGATAAATTAATAAAAGCGTTTACAAGCAAAATTTTCAATTTTAAAAGGTTTCATTAATTTCCCGCCACCTAAATCATGCAAGGTGACATACCCATCGTGCAGACTTTGTGCTTTTATCTGGTGACAGCAGAGATTCTTCTGAACGTACCTGTTACAAAAAAGAAAAAAAATATAGCACATCACATATTATGTACGTATATCCCTGAATAACAAGCCTACAAAATGTTGGCTACATGGCCTTTACATGATATAGAAGTATTGGAAGACGAACTTGTAGCTGTGGAATATTTTTCCAGTAGGTTCTTATGGTAATTACTAATTATTAAAAAAAATAATAACCCTTTTTTAACCATTTGTACTATTGATTGACGTTGATTAAAACAATTAAATCTCTCATATAATTGCTGATTACCTGTATAAAGGTGATTCATCAATGTTTATGAATGACTGACTCATAGTTCGTTTACCCTTTTGTTTGTATTTTGTCATGTGTCACAGATTTATCATAGGTATCTTATATCACGAGAAAGAACGATTACATAAATTAATTAAAATGCATCGAAATACCATAAAAAGCCTGCATTCGAAATAGCAGTAGGATTTATGGTAATACTTGTATGGTGATAAATCATAAAGTGCCTTCAAAGCAACCATTATCAGTTGCGGTCAAGACAAAACTAAATAGAGATATTAAGACAAAACTAAATAGAGATATTAAGACAAAGCTGAATGGGTCGGCCAGTGATTGCCGGTTGTTATCATCAGCAGTGGGCTGAAGATAAAGCGATTTAAATCGTCAACGTCCAATAATTTGAATTCAGTGCGAGCAATTTAATTCAGCTTAAGACGTCGCGTGGGCACATTGCATTGCAGCTCATAAGTGCGTTATAAAACTCGATAAACGACGCGCCAGTAGGCGGCCGGAAGAGTCAACCGCTGAGTGTTAGTGGACTTCCTACTTAGACGGCTTGCTATTCGACGGAAACGCTATTTTTGGCGCCCACTGTTGTTTCCTCTGAGGAAAGTTCATTAAAGTGTATAATTTCAAACTTTGTTAAAAAAATTTAAGATGTGCTTTCATTCAAGCTTTTGATTCATGTATTATTAGATATTTATTTAGATTGCAGACATTCCTGTGAGTTCATTTTTGCTATTGGTATATCATAATTTTGTTTTTAAAATTGTTGCAAAAAACATGATTCAATAAAGTTGAATTATAACAATGATTACATAACATAACTTTTTGGAGGGTCGTAAAATGGCTTCCGAAAATAAAAAGTTGCACAAAGGAATCCGGGAACATTCCAAACTGCATTCTTCACTCCTTCAATGCACTTTAACGTTCCCACCGATGAGTACCGTTGGAATGTTGGGAATGTATTGGTCACCCTTTTAAAGGAAATCCCAATATTGTACCCAGGGTTTTAAAATGTATTTTCGGAGCAATTTGGAGCATTTAGCGCTGACTTATTCAAATTGTAAAATGGATTTTCCTGGCAACAAATAGTAGGTCGTAAATATGACTTGCATTTAAATACAGTATTCAAAGTTCATTATTAACGTAACCTCTACCTAAAATACTTTTCGCGACCAATTAAAGTGTTGTTAGTAAAAATCATACAACTGGTTAGTTTCTTGATAAAAACAATAACGTGGAATTTGCTGTCGTTATTTTTATAGGAAGTGGCAATTCATTATTAATGATTTATTTAAATTTACCTTGACCTATCTTAGCGCGAGGAGTTTAATGATATCTAAATTAAAATCGTTGATATGAAGGGGCGAAGATTTATGGCGTAACAATCTTGATCGTAGTAATTTGAAGTTGCTCCCCTAAAGTTGCCTTGGTCTTGTTTTATAATGGTTTGTTTTAATTGTTAGTGTGAATTTTAAAATTGAATTTCGCTTAGTAGTTAAGAAGTTGAATATTCTCAATGTAGAGACAGTTTTATAGTCTTAGGAAAAAGCCAAGGATGCGTTATTGCATGGGTGATTGTTTCATGATCTATCAAGCACCTTGGAATTTTTTCTTGGAATAATTTTAGCCGCTTGGAGATAAACTATCTCGGTTTCCTACGGTTATTTTTTATAATCATCATCATCATCAACCCATATATGTTCCCACTGCTGGGACACGGGCCTCCTATGAGGGTACAGGCCATAATCCACCACGCTGGCCAAGTGCGGGTTGGCGGATGACACATGTCGTCGAACTTTTTAATACTTCGACATGTCGGTTTCCTCACGATGTTTTCCTTCACCGCTATAAAATAAAACATTATTTAGGTAATTGTGTATGTTAATTAAATAATGATAAGAAAGTCGGAATTTATAGGAAGAGAGCATTACAATATGAGGTAACGTATAAAGAATGTGAATGACTAACTGTAGATAATCGAAAATAAAGATTCAATGATATAGGTAAATAAAGATTTAAAAACAGAAAAACACAACGTCATGTTATCTACCAGTTCGATACTTCAAAATACTTATGTCGAAACTTTATCTAATCGACATTATTCATACAATTTTATGAATTTCCATTAAACTTTGGAAATGTACTTTAATCACCAAGGAAATCAAAATAATATGCATAATAACACTGATAATACATAACAAATATATGTCTGGCGTGAGCGGTTCGTTTGTTTAATGTATTGTTTACAAAATGTGGCAGCTTTATCCTTAAACATCGTTCCACGAGCAGTTTAAAATTGCAAGCAGTTAAATTATTGTTACCATGTTGTTTTTAGGGCATGCAGAGGCTTGTTATCAAGACCGCGGGCATATCAAAGGGAATTTCATGTTTCACGATTTAAATTCTTGCAATTATCATATCAAGGTTTAAATTCCCTCGTTTTAATGTGTGCCCAGATGCAGCGGATATACCCTTTAACCTGTGTACGAGCTGAAGAAATCTCGCCTTTAAATTTATGATATTTGGTTCAGTCTCCGTATAATCGCGCATTTTGCAATGTTTGTAGGTCATTCATATATCTACACGTAGGTACAGCTTGCATTGCAGTGGACCTTGTATAAACCATATTAAACAAATAAGTATAGCGCATGTGAATTAAAAAGAGAAGTTGAAATGTGTTCTTTTGTAGTTTAACTAACTAGTAACTACCTACAACTACGCAAGGAATGGAACCAGAAATATCTGGATGCGAATGGACAAAATTTTAAAGTGAAACATCTTTATCGGGGTTGGAAAAAAATTGTGTAACATTTTTTCGGTACGCGTGACATTTTTCCGTTAAACAAGTTTCACTTCTTACGTGTGTACACTAGTACACACACATATTTTTTTTTACTGTACATCGGCCTTGATATATCGGAATTAGGACTACATGTAGCAAATTATTGCGTCGCCATACCCTTTTTCCATGCAGTTTTCAACGGATTGAACGCTGAGACGTCTGCAGGCTGTAATATCCGGATGGAATGAGGTTAAAGGGCAATCAAAATAATTCCTTTTTGTTTGCACAATTCGGTCAGATTGTACCTACGTAGGTACCTTAGGTTTCAAGTGAAATGTGAATGCAAATTTTTATCACTACACTAATTGTGTTGTTCTTTATTAATATTTATGAAATTATCCAGATATGTTTTGTATGTGCAATTTTAATCGGCATTTTGCCATAAAAATCTATTGTGGTTCATTATATTTACCGCCTTTGGTATTTGATTCCTTTTTAGTATCATAAGCGGATAATTTATTGCTTCATAGAAAAATAAACGATTTCCTTCATATTATGGATTTAATAAAAACTTTGTTTATTACTGGAATTAGGTACAAGTATAAATGTAATAACTACGATAAAGGATGTGAAAATAAATATATAAAAATCTATTATTAAAAGGAAAGAGGCCCTGTGCTCGGCATACGTAATCAATTTTATTCAAAATATTAGATGTACCTAGGTAGTTACATATTATTATGTGGTTTAATAATGTACTTAGGTACCTACCTATCTATGAGGCGATTTAATGATACATATACCTATACCTAGGTAGGTACTTACTCGGTTACTGATATTTATAGTTTTTTTTTGGTGTGATTATAAAACTAGGCATGTCTTAAATGACTGTGTTTAAAATATACATAATTTCTGTAGACACCTAGGTAGGTACATTATTATTGTAAATTCCCATTTGTGTTTAGAAAACATAATAAAGTTTGATGTTTTTGCTTACTAATTATTATATATACCTAGGTAATAGAAAAGCGATGTGTAGGTTATAGAATTAAAACTGGATACTTTGTTTCACAGAACAAACTTTGTTTCTACAACCATATTTTATTGAAAAACTTTGAATGTATAGTAGCTAACTACTCCAATTAGGTACCCTTCTCTTACCTTCTTTGGAAAGAAAATTTTCGGTTTTCCGGTATACGTGGTATATGAAGCCATATTTTCGATTTTCGTGACAACCATAATTTGATAAAACACTTATTTCGCTACGAATAAACACTGGATGACACGGTAAATGTTACGGGTTTCGAGAATTTTCGGCGGTCACGTGTAAACTCGTGGTGAATTTAAACTATCATTAAGATTCCATTGTCACTGTTTATGGACAAAATCACCACGTTATTTTCTGTTTATTTTCCCGCAATCAATGTGTTGAGACGTTATGAGTCCACGTCACCGTCGTTGAAATTACGTCTTTTTCGAAATCATTTATATCATACACTCTCGTTTCGTCACAATATATTACAAAATAATGATGATTTATTATATTCATTCAACTTAAGTCACATTTTAAAAGCGACGCGGATGCATACGATGCTTAATACGTAACACCACGCATAAGCTTCGGTTCAAACTGAATTTTCGTCTGCCTCAACTGTTGCTTTTTATCAATTCAGGGGAACGTCCCCCTGCGCATGTCCCGTCTCTTTCACTCCTTCCATTCATTAGACAACGAAAAAGTGACAGCATTATTTACGCACTTCATCCGCAATACATATAAACGAGTAAAGATAAATGAAATATAATACTAAGTACATACGTATAATACGCATGTGTGTATTTATTATTACTTTGTGTCTTGACTCTTGAGAGCCATAATATAACAACTTTGCCGTTCAGTACTTATTTGGATCGAATGTAATTATTACAATCAATAAAAAATACGCAATTGTCATAAAACTAAATTTAATTAACAATTTAATTTAATACAACTCTTCTCTATATATATATTTTACTTCTACGCGAACGCGATTAGAGAGTTAAGTGGGTACCTAGGTATATCTCTTTATCTCTAGCGTGTTTAGTCTAAACTCTAAAGGTTATTTTTAAAGTACCTAGTTTCCTGGCAGTAGTTTAAATAATACTAGTTACACAACTTTACAATAATATAGAGAATAGAGATTTTATATAAAATTTAAAGTAATAAGATTAACCTCAATAAAGATTATTGAATTTTATACAGTATGAAATGAAGCTTACATTTCTTTGTTTAGTCCCATTCAAATATGGAAGCGATTAATTCATACAGCCAAGAATGGAGGCCCCATATAAAACCATAAGTTATAAATTATTGTTTTTTTTGTCGGTACCTCGGGTCACTGCAAGCATGTCCAAAATACGAAAATCAAGTTTCCAAAAACACTAACATTAAAAGTCCTTTTTATCATTCAACAGTTTGATATCGCTGACTTTGCTGATGTAGGAATGTGAATTTATTTTGTTATCTGTACCTTAAAGTTTGCAACTCTACCTTAAATGCAAACAATATTATTATTTTAGCCTTTAGGTCTATATTCTGAAATACTCTTCTATAAACTAGACTATTTGTATCAACTATGTGTTAATATGCCACACAACGAATTAAATAGGTTTCTAGGTTTATAATTTTTATACATGCATTGGTAATTTCAAATTAAAGAAAAATGAAAATTATAATAGGTACATCGCAAACCATAAAATTAGAGAACATTAGAAATATCAAATAACATTAGAATTACGCCTATTACCTATATCTAGAATATTCCAGTCGGCTTACTCAAAAGTCGATAAAATGGTCATAATAAAGCGCCATTTTAACGCAGAAATAGAAAGCATTGACACAGCGACACAGCGGCGTCGTCTGCCATCTCGTGGTATACGTGGCTTCTGGCGACCCTGGTTTGGCGCCTTTTGCACTATTTTCAGATCCTTTGACTCAATGTCTTCATCATCACTGGGATTTTAAACTAGTAATTGACTTATTTGAATGAATTTACTGCAATTGTGTTTCATTTTGAAAGTGTCGTCAATTTATTGTGAAAATATATATCAAGAGTTCATGTGTTATCATTTTAGGACACTAAATTCTTTAGAGATATAGTTTTTCCAAATGATTAGTAAAACATAAAATGATTAGTTTTTATTCTACAATATAACGGAGGGAGTTTTGGGGTTCGACTCATCAGATTCGTTGTAGACTCTACCTTAAAATTATATTATACTTACGTAACTACATAATATCCTTGATCGTTGTAAAAAAAATAACTTTTGTACATCATACGTATCGTTGGTAAGTGCAAAATTACATTTATGAGTAAAATCGTAAAATCAAGTGATTTAAATGTAAAATCAAGGAAAACATACCTCAGGAAACATTTTAATCGTATTAACTTTAGTTGAATACTTAGCACAAAACGAATTTCCACGTATACAAGAAGTCACAGTTTTCTTCATTTTCATGATTCACAAAACACAAACACCTTACACCGTTTAATTAGTCACTTGTATACGTCTGTATCAAATAGTAGTTATATTAATTCTGTTGTTAAGTGAAAAGAAAATAAATCCGTGTTCTTTTTTACACAATTCAGCTGTTTTTATTGAGCGACCGATATAATTTACAATTCCGCGATTTGTTGATTATTATGCAATCAAAATTAGTACAAGATTCGCCTCGTTCATCACGTATTTACATTGACGTTATTAAGATTTAATGAAAATGTAGCACACTTTCTATATTAAAGTCTGATTTTAGTTTAAAATAAAATTATTACATGACTCCTTTTTCAGCTAATGCAAGGACTATGTTGCAGAAATACTTGTTTAAATATACATATTCATTTATTAATGATAATAATAAATATTCAATTTAATTTTCATCGGTCCTATATTCGTCCCTTGTTCAAAGATAGAGGCTCTATCATGGCTCTATCAATGTTAACAACGTTATTCAAATAGCGTTAAAATTTTGCGGTGATATTTTTCATCAGCTATTGTAGCAATGGTAGACCGAAAGATAATGAAATTAAATATTTGGTCATTTGTACCAGTATGGCGATTCTTCAGGAGTCTAATTACCTAATGGTAAAAAGGAAAATGATAGCGCTGGTTAGTGGTTTCGGCGGCTCAATCCAATGGGAGTTAATCGTATTTGTCGGATAAATAACGAAAGTAGAGTGGAGAAAAAATTCTAGTATTTTCTGATTGTCGATAGCGATGAGAGGGCGGTAGCGTAATGCCATACTTCTCTTCAGTGTGACTTACAGCCTACAGGTCGCCATAAATTTTATATATTTTTGTTTAACAATTTCTTCAACCCTAAAAAAGTTGGCAACATCTCAGAGCAAAATAAGTAAGTGTAATTTATGACCGAAACCGAGGTTGCATATACAATAATAAGCTATAGTTGCATTGCTCATATTATGTAGGTACAGGTACCTACTATTACTATCTAATATAGAGTTATCAAGACTGACAATAGAAGGCCCTTAAATATGGTCACCCATAATTGATACCCAGCAATTATCAGAAACATTTACATGTATAGTAACCCGTATTATATTTCACTATCTCATGCTTATAGTAAACGTTCATGGAATTAGATTTTCATACAAGCATTTTAAATAAGATCCGGTCAATGCACTTGCGGCACCCACTTCATACGATTTGTTTTTACGTGCGATTTTGACATCACAATAAAATGCTGTTATGCAGTTTTGTGTACTTTTATATGACACGTAGTTTAACTGTTATTAGACGAGCCCACTTAATTTAAGTGCTTAAAATTAAATTTAATGACGCAGTCAATCAGAAAAAAATGCATTGTCGCATGTTCGCAAACTATTTATTGCTTATTTTATAAAATTCAACTTCATATGAAAAAATATAATCAATTAAATTTTTGAAGAATTTTAGTGTCAAAAGCTTATCACCTCAGGCTCTTTCAATAAAAATAATACAATGCAAATAGAAATAACATACATTTTCAACACGTGCTAGATATAAATTCTCATTAAAAATCACGTATGTTTTGTATTCTACAAAAAGATGTATCAAACAATTGCTACCAAATGCAAATCATGTATCGCTGACCAAGAGAAATTGGATATTTCGCCGAGACAACAGACGCGTGGGAAGCTATACAAAAAACGAACATCGTGAGGTAAATATTAAATTAAATATTCGTACTAACATGTACATTAGTTGTTTCATTTTTTGGAGCTCAAAAAGATAGCGACACTCCTACTACTGTTATGAATTATGTTGAATGTGCACGCATGACAGCTATATGAGCTATGTTTAAATCAAAACGTTGACCTCAAAGCTCATTAGTACGTATGTTACATGTGTAGGTACTCTATATATGTATGTATGATTCTGTGTGTGTGTGTAACTGTATGATATATTTGCATCGATGTATAAAGCTCACACCTGAAATCGCCTTTGTCTTATCGCAAGAAGCACGTGCCTCTAACAACAACAACGTCAATGGGGATGGAGTCGGGTTTCCTCATGAGTGAACGCTGACAATACTTTTTGCAGACAATTACAAAGAATACCCAGCAATTTATCTATCAAGTGAACAATTGCTTAGTAATATAGACAAAATTTACGTGGGAGTACTTTAACGATTTTGACACACTTTATTTTATTTATATTCTTTGCGAATGTCATCCTTTGTGTATTATTTGTTATTCGATAAAACTCCCGCGCAATTTTCATAATTGCAATTAGAGTTTAAAATCATAAAAAATACATATTCATGACTTACTGATACCTGTAAAAATTAATGTAGCGTTTTAAAAATTTAAAATATCAATACGATATGTTTAATATGTAGTATGGGTAATCCAAATAATTATTATTAATTATTCTATTTATGATAAGGAACTGAAGCATTCCATAAAATTATTTTTTTATATTCAACAGCTATTCATTATTTTGTTAAAAAATGTAAGTGTAAGTTTATTTGTATTTAATTTAACAAACAAGGAAATGGACTTTTCAACATTATTGTCGAGTTCTCGTTTCTCATTTACTTGACCAAGTAAATAACATTGTTTGTGATGATATCCATTATTATCTGATGTTCTTATTTTATCAGGTACCAATCTACGGCTATGTCATCATGATGGACGAGATAAGACGAGATAATGTCATTTTTTGTTTAAAACAAAGTTACGCTTGAAATTGACCACAGATGAAGAGTCAGCTAGACTAAAATCAATTATTTTTACTTATATCTGTTTCTTTAAGCCTTAAATGCTTCAAATCGGTTTGAAGAAAAGAAAGAATCAATGTAACGGATGTTTAATCTTCGCCTAATATTTTCTCAAAATATTTTTCACGTGCACCAAATGATGGCCGTATATCATAATATAATCTAACAATTGTTCTAAGCAAGCTTTGTTTATAAATGTAGGTAGACCGAACAAAAACAACGTTCACAGTTACATGATAATCAATATTCTCTCACAGGAATTATGTGTGAGCCAAGGTACTTTATTGTTGAATTTTACGAGTGTATGAAGGTTACTGAAAATCGTTTCGTGGTGCATTTCAAAAGTATCTGTAAACTCAAATCCAGCAAAACTACTATACTATAATAATATTAATGAATCGCCAAATTTTTCTAAGCACAAAACTCGAGAACGGCTAACTTTATTTTAACGTTTTTGCACAAAGAAGGTAGGGCTTATAGAGAAAAAAAAACACGAAAAAGGGGCAATGGGCCACAACAACGTCTGCCGAGGCAGCTAGTTATAAATAGAATTTAATATACCCACGGTATCGAAATATCATCAAAATTAAAAGATACATAACGACGATTTTTTTTCTACAGTTTTTCTACATAGGCAATAATAAAACAAAGATTTGTTGGTATTATGCGCAAAATCAAGTATATAAATAGATCTCTAGGCTCTTAAGTCAATTACTACTTGACTCTATTCAGTATATTGCTGGACTAGGTGCAATAAAATTATTTATTAATTATTATACTCTAGGGCTAGAGTCTAGGCAATAGTTTTATTTACTTACATTTAAATGTATAGGAGGCAATATATACATACGATGAATACATTTTCAAGAATAAGTTCATTATATCATCACTTGATTATTACTATCTATGACATAAAATGAGTCTACTCGAAATATTTCAAAGAAAACACGTCATAATGCTGCTTATCATATCACAAAGCCAGTTCCGGCGATTATTATTTATTACATCTATTTGAATATCAAAGTACCGGAAAGAGGCGAAAAATGAAAGTGATAGCAATTCTGTAAAGAAACTTGTTTTTAGAAGAACAATAATTGTACTTATAGCATGTTTTTTTCAATAAATTACTACGAAATATTTCACTGATAAATATTAATGTGAAATGGAAAAATGAGTAAAATCAAAATGTAGTAGCTAATTATTGCAATGAAATGAGAGAGCATAAGAGAACAAAAATCCCATCGTCTCGTCTTAAAACTTAGGAGGAAAAATGTTTCAAAGTGAAAGTCTCTACATTAACTCTATATTTTCATTTATCCGGATTATAAGCTAGAAAGCGATACACAGTACATACATAACTAAATATTAAATATCCAGGTAAATATCTGGAACATATCTCGTAAAACAAATAAGCCAAAATCAGCAAATCAAACAATTACCATTCTCCTTCACATTGTAATTACCAAAACCGCTTCATAGCAACAGGACATCCCTATAGACTATAACAAGATATTTGTTTAAGTTTAGTACCAGCCCACGGGTCTCCGATAAATTAGAATATGGTTTTATTGTGCCTCATTCATTGACCACTTCCACTGTCCTGACCTCCGTTATGTTAAAACGTTATATGACACCGCTGTAATGTAACTCTATGTTCATTTGTTCTGATTTTATCGCCAAATCTTTATTACTTCTTAATTACGTAATTGTGTGGTTTATAGTTACATGCATAATGTTTATCTTCTTATATATAAAAATGAATCGCAAAATAACGGCTGAACCGATTTAGATAATTCTTTTTTTATTATATTCCTTGAAGTACGAGGATGGTTTTTATGTAGAGAAAACGTAAATATGTACCACGGGCGAAGCCGGGGCGGACCGCTAGTCTTATATATAAAAATGAATCGCAAAATGTGTTGGTAATCGCATAACTCGAGAACGGCTGAACCGATTTCGATAATTCTTTTTTTATTATATTCCTTGAAGTACGAGGATGGTTCTTATGTAGAGAAAACGTAAATATTATGTACCACGGGCGAAGCCGGGGCGGACCGCTAGTGATTTATATAATTGTTCGTCTTATGGGTGGAGGTTAACGCGTCAGAGTTGCAGTTATTCCCAACATTACGAAAAAATCTTTAGTAAGGTTGAGAGGTTTTCTAAAGTATATAATTAGAACTTATAAAGTCCTTCTCTAAATTTTTAAAACTATAATGCAACCCATTATGTGGAATTTTCATGATTGTAATATTCCAAGTCATCAGTTCTACAATTCTTACTAAAATTTTTATTCGCATGTCTGTCTGCTCGTTATGTTATAGAATATATTTATGTACTTATAAAATAAACTAGAAACAATTTGGTAAAAGTTTTTATATTGATAAGGGAATTGAATATACAATATTCCAACTTCAATTTGAAATTATTAAACTTATTACAGTAAAAGCTCCTTATTCGCGCTTCCTTCATTCGCGGTTTCACTATTCGCGGATGGAAAAAATGCGACCTAATTCCTATATTCGCGGCCTAAAATTCTTTATTCGCGGATCGAATCGGTACATCGCTACATACATATATGTATTATATCTATTTACCTAAATAAAATCATTCGTTATCCTTGGTAAACGCCTGAACTACAACTACGAATTTATAATTTCGACTAAAAAAAAGAAAAACGAGTAAAAAGTGCTAAGCCAGTGCTTAAACCTGAAGATACTACCTAATCAAATGGTAGGTAATTAATATATATGTACCTATGGTCAAAAACTTCAATTTAACTGATTTCTTTGTCTTTGCTTTTTTATTTCGTCGCCTAGGAATATAACCCCTAAAACCCCATACAAATTACCATTCCATTTTGGCTAAATATAAACAAAAATCACATCCAACCAAACACACAGGCTTAAGCGAGTTAAATAATATAACAATGTGGATAAAAATGATATACGATCCTGGAATATGATTAACTTGACGCGCTCAATGCTCATAAACCCAATGTTGCGACATTTGACATGCAAGAACAAAACGAACCTTGTAAGTAAACAAAACAATGTGGTCTTTGTTGTAACCGCGCAGGCGCCACCCTGGCGCATGCTTTCTGCTAAATAAACTGTAAAATTTTCTATTTGTTCAACGGATAATTGAGATAGTTTCACATCGAATAATTATCAGTTCAAATAACATTCCGCCGGAAGATCACTTATAGATAAATTGTAAGATAACAACACCGTGCATAATGTTACAATAAGAATAACAGTCTTATTACTCATCGACTTGGACGAACATTGATAATATAATTATTTTGATACAGACAATACAAATATTCATATATATATACCTACATATCAAAATTTAGGCAATCAGCTGATGTAATACCTAATAAGTATTGGCGTGAAATTCGATTTCGTATGGTGAGTTTTTCTAATCATATTTTGAAGCAGATAAAATATGACGAAACATTGTGACATTGTATTAAATGAAATAAGCAATAATCAAAATACAAATCTAACAAAGATATAAATTACCTATCCATTTATATATAACATCTCCTTTACGAGCAACATTTCCGCACAATCCAGTCAAGTTTTCTTGCCCCTAAGTCAAGTCAAAATAATAATGCATGTAAACGCTTTTCATTGTAATCAGAGTAAATAAATGTAACTAATTTTGCTCGTAGAAACAGTCATAACAATATGCAAAAGATTAACACACAACATCGTACTACCCCATTTTCAAGATCTCAGTGGTTGTTTGATGTAGGAAATCAGGAAGAGAATAAAACCAAATACATACTTATTGCACGCCTCATAAGCGAAGCGTTGAGGTGGGTACTACTGTCGCTTCGCGCAAAACATCTGATTTTTCAAACTTAAAATGTCTTTATGTATCATACATTGCACTTGTAAGATAATACATACACACACATATTAAGAAAAAACACTATTTTTAACGTTCATGATATTTTTGATGTCATTTTTGTTATTTAAACTAGTTAAAAAACAGTTTAAAAAAGTTCTGTCTTGGACGTCCGTGTGTCTGTATGTGCGGAGGATTTTCTTGTTAACACGATAGCGACCGAAATACTTTACTAATCGAGTCTTTTTTTTTTCTCTTACGCTTGAGTATGCTCAGGAATAGAACCCTTTCATTTTTCAGGGTCTGATTCGATGTGGTTTAATTGTTATTAAATAAACAAAAATAATAATTAATAAATAATTATTAAAAAAAAATTATGAGGCGTGCACTTTTGGATTTTCCAAACTATATTTAATTAATATTATAATAGACAGACCATGACACTCTCAAAAATT
>CAJQZN010036556.1:0-22981 GCA_907164685.1 Colias eurytheme | reverse complement strand
TCTGCCATAATCGCAGCAAGCTGCGACTACAGCGCTGGTATTCTGTCTCTACATTTGATCATTTTCATTACGAATAGGAGCCATGAGTGATGATGACTGATGACTTTACTCTTTTAAGAAAGAATGCAAGCATACAATAGGTACTTATTTTCTGTAATCTATAATCTACTTAACATTAAAATCAGTCTCAAAAGAAAAGTATAATGAATTTCTAGGTTTCTTGGGTTTCTCAGGCAGAAGGTTTTCCTACTGCTTTTAACTAAAAATTGCTACGGAGATTGTATGAGAAATATTACAATAATTTAATTTGCTACAAGCCTTAACCAATAATCTAACTAAACAATATCCATACATTAACATAATTGTCATAGCTGTTCAGAAAAACAGCGTTAATATAACCGAGAAAACAATAGAATAAATCCCTCTGTTACTCCAGTTTACTTAGCTAAAAGTGCAAGCTCATGCAAATTGAAGGTAAGGAAATTGCATGAATCAAAGCAAAACGAATCCGTAGAATAAACGAGAACGTTGAATAAATCAAATGTACTTTCATAGAAACGTCTGCGTCTGCGAAATTAATGTACGTATTTATTTTTTCAAGAAAATAATATAAACATTAAATCAATCAAATTTGCCAATGCGATAACAATGTTAATAATTTTTGAAATGAAAGAGATACTTTATAAATAAGATAATTTTAAAAGTAAAGGTGTTGTATTGAGTAACGAGGCAATAACACTATGACAAAAAAATCATCAATCTTCAATGAACCAATTATACTCATGTTGTTCTTTAATATTATTTATGACGTAGGTATACAGAAAGTACCAGACAGGATAGTCTATTTATATATTATAATCGTCAGTATCTAACTTAGTGAGAAAAAAATATTTGACCGGAACTAAGACGGGATATCTTTAAATATAAGATGGGCTCTACTTGTTACACCGTGTACCTAAATCCCGATCCATAAGCCAATTCGCAGAATCATAAAACATTAGTTTACATCCTTTGCTATATTATCGTTCCAACTACACGTAAAATAAACGTTAGTGTAAACTGCTATTAACGAACCTTTAATCCGATACGAAACTCTCCTCTCTGAAAACCGCAAACTCATTAAAACATTATAATTTAAAACCAGGATCCTTGCAGTGCAGCTTCGCAGAAACAACACAGCGTAATTCAAGTCACCATGTTATCTTGTCTAAAATGTTTTAATTAACTGGCAACACGACGTAAGTGGCCACCCGTGAGACCGGATAAGAAACAGTCTCGTTGGACCCGCTCCAAACCTGTTACCGCTTTATTGAGAAAATTTCATACGTTTCCAAGGAAATTCGAAGCTTCGCCTTAATAGTGCTACGCCACATTTGTCGTCCGTACTCTAATCCAAATGGTTACCAATTCTGAAACTTTTGAATATTCCCTGAATAAAGTATGCTGCATTGAACGAACATGAAATATTTAAATGAGGTACGTATTTTGGGTCGGCTAAATTATTCAAATATTATAAGGATACATAAATGTAGCAAGGTTAAACAGTTTTTATACATATTTAACTAAATCTTTCAGCTTTTGTTGGATGTTTTGATGTTTTAATAAGAATTGATGTTCTAAGCGACTCGTTTAAAAGAGTCCCATTTGAGTTGGATAGTACTGGCAACAAAAGTAAGTAAGATTAAAGATCCCATTGGTAATTCAAGAGAGCGTCGTAACTCGATAAATGTTGCCGAATTGAAATTTCGGTAAGCCTCGGTGGATGTTATCGGAAAAAGTAAATAACAACTTTTAATCCGGCTTTGAACTGCACTTCGCTACTTTATTGCCCAACTTCTGTGAATCTGAGGCCTTAAATATCAGTTACGGAGAATATTTTTGCTCAGTTTTTCTAGTAACGCATAACTAGGTTGACCTAGCTGGCTTGCGATTATATTGCTTTTGCATTTTTACTAGGTCGATCTGTTTATATATTCGATTAAACTTCTTTTAAAATTGACGAACCTGTAACCTATTTCTTCGCATATCATAGTTAACGCATACGCTAACGCATGATTGAAGAACCTTGGGCTTGATCACTTACTTGTCCATAAAGAAATCGATCAGTTAAACAGATGTATAGTGTATCCGCCCCTCTCTACAAAGCAGACGGGACTTCATTTTTTCTCAATGCTTTGTTTACCCATGATCAATTAAAACAACGTCGCGTAAATAAGAAAAATACCCTTTTATCTTCAAAGATGACACCAGCACTCCGTCCGAGGATGATATTACGGAAAAGGTCCTGTCAGCGGCGTCGATCAAACCGTGGAATTGTGACAACATATTGAGGGGAATGGGGATATTCGTAACGTGATATATTAGAGAAATAACGCTATGGGATGAGCGGATAGCTCTGTTTCGATCTCAATCAATCTCAACGTTGATTGAGTATTGTCGTGGACAATTTTTGATAGGTGTGTGAGGTGACTACTAGGTTAGAGGATTAGGCATTTTATTTAGTTTTAATGTGTACTAGCAAACCGGGCGAACTCCGGTCCGCCACCAGAGACACCTTTTCTTTGCTATAAACCTCACGGAGCCCGAGACCTTTCCAACGAATGCAAAACCGTGGAAATCGGTTCGTGCGTTCTGGAGTTATAGCGTCAGGAAGGAAAACCCGACTTATTTTTATATAGTAGATTTACTACACTAAAATAAATTACCTATGTTGTCTTTTCATAGCCTTGCATGGTAGAATCAAGATGATGTTATCTTGTGATGGTGAAAGATACCTATTATTTATACTTATTCATTCGTTTCGTAAACAAGTATAAGTATTGTTCTAATGTACGTACAAGTGCATTCACAATATTTAAGCTCCCCTATACCAGTTGTGTTCTCGAGACCTTTGTTTACTCGTGTTCACGTAATGTGATTTAGGTTAGGTTAGACAAATCTTATCTGAGTTCGCAAAACTCGTAATAAGCTTGCTTTCACATACCTAAGTCAAATTTAAAACAGAATAAATTAATGCTCTTCAACTGACAATTATACATTAACTAGCTGTGCCACGTGGTTTTACCCGCATTGCCCCGCTCCTGTTGGTCTTAGTGTGATGATATCCTCGATAAATGGACTTTCTAACACTGAAAGAACTTTTCAAATATTCACCAGTAGTTCCTGAGATTAGCGCGTTTAAACAAACTCTTCAGCTTTATAATATTAGTATAGATTATAGATTACCAATAAATGATAATAGTTGGTTATAATTATAACAACCGCCACACTAATTAAATTAACTCTAATTATTCTCAAGCATAAATAAACTGTACAATAAAGTTTACCACCACACATGCAACGCTTCATAAATTTTACTGCGTTTTTATTCGATTGAAATGCTATAGAGATAAATTTAGCTCAGAGCTTAACTTACCTACGAAGTGCTGGCTAAGTGCTTGAGCCGGTGAAAATTTCATCTGCAAAGTGCGTCCGTTACCAGACATTTAACTTCACCCGTTAAACTTTAAATTAAGGGGACCATGCGAAAATCATAATGATAATGGTATGCGCTACGACTGAGACATGGTTTTACACTAACAGAATGGTGTAGTGTCTTTATTAAATACTGAGAAATAAATATGGTATATTTTACATAAATGTATTTTTATGGTGAATTATTGACTCTACATTCCAAACACCATTGAATCGATTTAGATGAAATATATCTAGCATATTTTACTCATAGATAATAAATTGCTTGAAGCAATACAATAATAATATAATCCATCTTAATCTATAACGTTGAAGACTAGTTGTCGTAGAAACCAAAAAACTAAAAGTAATATTGATAAGAAAAACAAAATCTTTCTGATTTACTATTTTAGCTTAATAAAAAGGTTTTCGATTTTAAGTTTATTTAGTAGCTTGTTATAATCGCAAAAACTGCTAATATGAAACTAAGTAAGCAATCCATGCATGTTTCAACAAATTTAGTGCTGTTTTTGCATTATTTTGTTTAGCTCTTTCATCCGTATCATGCAGAACTTTGAGTAATTCACTAGAAGTTCTGAAAAGTTTTTACGTCTGTGTTCTATTGAGAGTACAAGTTGTTAACTCTTAATAGTTCTAAGCAGAGTTTGTACTAAATCCAGTACCCAATCTTAAAACTTCTTCTTTACATAGTGTATATATGTAATTTAGAAGTGCAGTTCTTTGTTAGGTTCTTGCTTACATATTTTAAAACTAGGTCATAATTTATATCAAATATATAAAATAATATTGCAGGAATTTTTTATTACTCGAGCTTTTCTTTATTCAATTTTGATTATTATATAATATTATATTTCTCGTTTTATTACACAATGCAATAATATGTAACTATAATATGATAATCTAGTTATCGCTCCGTGACGATATTTTTATCAAAATACTCTTGTCACATTTTATTACAATTTTTATTACATAACTATCTCCGTCATACATTTAGTACCACGAATAAATCTAATAGTCCTCTAAACCTGAGTACGATCATTCAAATTTTATATGACGACTGTATAACTTTTATAAGCTTTCACAAGCTCATAAATCACGCTGTAACATAAGAGACAGTAAAACATGATACACGACAGTGATAACAACATAAAACGTTCAAATTAACATTCACAGGTGTTTACAATCATCAAAGGAAGACAAGATAATACACGATGCTTATGTTAGGCTTATTCTTAATATACCAACAATTAAAAAGAGATATGTTTTTAACTTTATTAATAATGTATAATGTTATGATGATGATGCTGAAATGTGATCAACGAATATAAATTTAAAAATTACTTGACCGATTTCTTACATTCTTTGCTCTACGGTCTTTAAGGGCCTAGATAATTTAATTTGTATAATAACTAGTTTTCTATGTAGAAGGGCGACTGAATTATCGAATTTATGTAACAATGAGATACTACCATTTCCAATAAGCAGTTTCTATAGAGAAGGGACAATGAAAAACCCTCTCTCTTACATCAAATTGTACCTTATGTTATTAATTTGTTAATAGAATGGAATTTAATATAATTTTGGAATTCATTCAAAAATATTTATTTAAATACGAGATTAACGTACTAAGGTATATTTGAACATGCATTTGATATGGAAATAATTTATTCAGGTGGAGCTTTTTACGAAAATACTGTTTGCTATTTTAATATAATTTCCAACATTGAATTGGTAATATAATTTAAATTGGTATTATTGTGATAGCGTGAAGGAGACATTTTTAAATAAAACACATAACAACGGGTCACCATGAAATTTGACTTTGATTGCAAAGCATTAAATTTCGTAGTTTAGGTCGTAATTAGACGGAAAAAAAATATATGGCATGAAAAACTTTGCTTTTGTGCTTAGAAGACTGATTGAAGGAAATTTTTAAAAATCTCGGATTTTAATTTTTGATTGAAAATAAAACTATTGAAATAAAAATGTATATTATTTTTATTAAGTTTTACTATCAAATTAGCTTACAGAAAAGTGGAAAATAACTTAAAAGTGCACACTTTTACTTTTTCTTTTATGTTCATAGCTACTTTCTCTCAATAAACCCCAAATATAGTCGCCCATCATGTTTTCATTGTATTGGCCTTGATAGCGTTGTTCAAAATTCATGATGTCCTGATGGAAACGTACTCCTTGCTCTTCGGAATAGGCTCCCATATTGTTTTTAAATTTATCCAAATGAGCATGCAGCATATGTACTTTTAATGACATCCTGCAGCCCATGGCCTTAAAATTTGTAATTGGAATTTGCCTTACCTTCCAAACACCTTTTACAATATCTACAAGCAACATGTGGAGCCCATGGCTTATCTTGATTCCGTACAGGACAGTCAAAATATGCTTCATAGGCTTCACAGAGAACGTGAGATGTCTTTAGTTCATATTTCACGTCTCGAACTTTAATAAATTGACCACATATAAAACAAAATGCATCAGCATCGTATTTGCACTTTCGTGACGACATTTTAAGTTATTCTGGGCTTGTAAATAATACCTGATGGTTGTTTACCACTCGGGTGCCATCTAGCGGCACAGTGTAAACGTTAATATCCCACTCTCACCGCGCGGTCTTTTTAAAAATATTAAAATCGATTAAAATTTATGAAAAAATTTAAAAATTAGTATTATTATTATAACTATCACAAAAGCAAACTTTACACCGAAAAAAGGTATTTTCTTTTCGTTTTTGTGCATAACTAACTGGAAAATAATAGTATAAACTTTAGGACAAAGAACGAAAATTTTTTTGTCGAGTCGTGTATAATATATAATGTTAAAACATTTATTATACTCGCAGGGATTAGAACCCGTAGAAGAATTATTAAAACTGGAGTCTTTATTGTATAGTTGACGATGTCGATTATTTCTTAAGTTCAACTTCTCAAAAGACGTAGAATTTTGGTACATATTGTAACATTGCACCTTGAAAGAAACTTAATATCATTATCAAACACATGAAACGATTTGTGTGCAGTTACTAGAATAAATATTTTTGTTATTTGAAGTACCTAGTGCTTGTCTATTCTGCCTAATTATAATTGTTCTTCTGCTTAACTGTTAATTATTTCTTCCCTGCAGGGAATATTCTGGTTAACCTAGAAGTATTAATTTATATGATTAAAGATATTCTCTCTTAGGAGTGTTCTTACTTTTATTAAACTTTGGCTACGTTTAAAAATGTATGAAATAATAACCTCTATAAAATTCTTAAAAAGTGCAAACAATTTGTACACTCCACTTAAAACAATTTGCATAGTAAAAGTCCATCGCATAAATCTTCCCGGAACAAAGTAGCAAACACTGACCACTGAGTTGCCCAAAATTTATAGTTTAAACTTTAAGCAAATGTTAATGACTGCGAGTTTCAGTGATATAGTAAGGAGGTGAGAGCGATTAATAGAATCTAGATGCAAGACCACATCGTACCTGGAACATTCTCGAACGGTTTTGGTAATCTATACTTATAATATTATAAAGCTGAAGAGTTTGTTTGTTTGAACGTTCTAATTTCAAGAATTACTTGTCTGATTTCAAAAATTCTTTGGTATTGGATAGCCCACTTATCGGGGAAGGCTATAGGCTATATATCATCACGCTAAGAAAAACAGAAGCGGAGCGGGTGAAACTGCGGAGTGCAGCTAGTACCAAATATGTAGCATTGCAATGCTTTTGAATACGAAGTTTTGATTGGTTTAAAGACTTAATAATTTGGATTTTTCTATTGCGCTATATTGGAGTTATAGTCGTAAGAATAAGTGCTTATGTAGACTTCAATGTATAAGATATAACTGCAATCTTATGGTGTATTTGTTTATCATGTTATTATTATTTTAATTATGTACTCTATACCCTGTAACCACTCATACTTCTTTAATTTAAACTTTTTTAACTAGCAACGTCACAGCTACAATAGCAAATTAAATTTAATCAAGACTTTACTTTTACAAATATATAATGCAAAAAGTGGACAATTATAATATTAAATGGAAGCAATATTTTATTTTAATATAGTTATATAATGTAAAAATGGCTTGACCTAAATAATATAATGTTTACCATAACAACATGGAAAGTATTAAATTTCAGGAATTTTGATGGTGTTGTTTTAGGTTATGGATATAGGATAAATATAATGTACATTATGTGGTTTATATAAATTTTCCTTTATTATAATAAAGTAAATAGATTATTGCTATATTTGGCTACAATATAAATTTTATTGAATGCATACAGATGAGTTATTAAACTCTAAAAAGCATTTCAATGACGTACTTACTGATAATATGCAAGGTAAATATGCTTTGGTTTGATTTCTTCTATGTAAGGTTTTCCTCGTATATTTTGTGTTACCTTTACAAACTTTTTTACTTACCTTTTAAAACTATTATATTTCTTTTGCAATAACTTACTTGCAAAAGTTGATTTGCCATTTCAGGAATAAGTAACTAATAATAAAACCAATTAAATAAAATTTACATTATAATACTAGTTCAAGGAAAAAGCTATTTATGCCATAAAATCACTCCGATGCCACGTAAAAGAAAGTCAAACATACTAATACAATTTCTTATTTATAATATTAATAAGTTGAAAATTCGTTAATACGATTAAAGTATTATACCATGTTTTTATTTAAATTCGTATTTATAATGCACTGCTAATTATAAAAAAAAAACCAATACCACGCTATGATACCATTTTCAAAGCACATTTTTTACATCGTTAAAAATGATACAGACATAGCTCTAAGTATGCGACACGCATTAAAATATTCCGTCAATCAACGCAGCGTATTTTATTACGATGTGGCTTCGCTCCGTCTCTCTTAATTATTTTCTCCCATTTTGTCAAAGACAAAAAATATCTCCAACGCGTCTAAGCATCAGATTTTGTTATAAATTTAGCCACCCCCGATGTTCGGCGTCTCTCTATAATTAACGCCTGTCTTTTTTCATAGGGTATGCACATTTTTAGGATAAAGAACCCTATTAATCAGTCTTTCGACATTCCTTGCGTTTTATATATTATTAAAGGACGACGAATGTCAACATTTACTTGAAATTCACAGACACACATTTAAATTCATTTAGTTTTTCTTAGTTTGAAGAGAGGAGATTGTTGAGTTTATGGCAGCGAGGATTTTAAATAAAAATATATTTTGCTCGGTCTGCATTTGGTAATGAATAAAATTGATATTTTTTCTATTATATACCCAAGCTATTTTTTAAATTATTTAGTTAATTTTCTTTTAATAAATAGATATAAATATGATAGAGCGAAATCTAAATCTCTATGTTTGATAACTCACGTTAAACGTCTTGTTTCTTATTTTGTTTCACAACTGTGTTGTGTTTATTTTGATTAAAACGAACTCAAGTATCTATTCTTCCCCTACCTTCCCTTAATCCAGTATTTACATTTTCTTTTTCAATAACTCTTAATGATTCCAAGATTTCAGACGCAAAACATTTTCTACAAACAACAAATTCAAACCTAACAATCCATTATATATACATTAATACTAAACGAAACTTCCAAATCCTATTAGATTAATCAAATTACCCATTAGATAATTTAACAAAACACAATAAAAGCCGAAGCGAGCTAATAATTCAAAGCCGGGAAGCTTAGGAACACCTGGTGGTAATAACAGTCGCTAGATGTCGCTTTACCCACCTCCGATTATTGGTTGCGGTGAAATATAGTCCACGCTTACTTTCCTAGCCGGTCTGCTTTGGAAATATTATGTTTTGCGACTTGGCAGCTATTGTTTGTGTGTAAATTTTATAAAAGACACCGTTATTATGTTAAGAATATTAATGTTAAAAAGGACTATGTTTTTATTTCCGATAAACTTTTATAAACGATGAAAAAAAATGTATATTGTCTGCAACCAAGATTTTGTAATTTCTACAGGTCATGCTAAATACGAAATTTCTAACATTATTAGATTTACTGTAAAATCACCCTTGCGAATTCACACATAGAACAATAAAATGAGTCCGCTCTTTCGTGCGCTTCATTTATGATGCGGGTGGCTCGTACCATTGCTGCTTTGGCAAGGACGTTGGTTCGTGCTGTGGGCACTATCAACAGTGGTGAGTGGTGCCGTCTCCACGCGAATCTGGTGGGAATGCAGAAACTCACACACTCAATTAACACATTAAAAATATAAATATTAGAAGATAGCAATTAAATGTCATACAAAATTATTTAACAATTAAATATTGAATAAAATTAAACATTGTATTTTTCAACAAAAATATCTGAAAAACCAACCAACCAAAACTTGATCTCCGAAAATAATTCCTGGCGAATTATTTAAAATTATTCAGATAATTACTTTAACCGCTAGGGAAATACAAGCAACAGGTAAATTAAAAATAAACGCTGTAACTGTATACTTTATTCGAGTAATTGAAATCACGAGAGTTTTTCAACATTTTTCCTATAAAAAACTTTTTAACATGATTACGACCACGCAAAAAGTTTTTGATAAATAGGTGATAGATGATGATAAATTGTTATCCTAAATCAGACTAAAGTCAGACTTTTGGTAAATAAAATGTTCACATTTAATAAACGTAGAGACAGAAATGTTCAACAAAGAGACAAGAGTAAATAAATAAATAAATATTTCAGGACAATTTTCACACACGTCACGATCTGATACCATACTAAGCTTTCGCTTGTGTTATGTTATGGCTTATAAACATACATTTATAATTTTAAATAAATAGGTACTTATAATATAGATAATAAACACCCAGACACAGAACAAACATCTATGTTCATCACACAAATATTTGCGCTGGGTGGGAATCGAACCCACAAATAACAAATAAAAATAATAGGTAGGTATATGTTACTTACAGTTTATGTAGCAAATATAGCATAAATTGTAAAGGAAATTAATTCTATTGATTTTGGAGTAGAATAGCTACGTAGACAGACTATGAAATTAGGCCATCATTCTCATCGTACTAGTCTTAATTGATGCCTACCATTTAAACGTAATGGAGAGAGCATTTGTTTCCTACAAAGGGTTTATTTCTAATGAAAACATTACAACTTATATTAACATGGCAGCTATCTGATTAAAACAATACATTTGCAAGTAGATTAAAAATGCCCTATTTTGAGTATATAATATTGAGCTTTAGGAGTAAGTGCAGAGTCCTTGACAACACGTAAATCTTTAATAATAATTATTATATTACTTCAAGTCAATTTTTATAAAACATCATGTACTTACTTGTAAATTATTTAATTATAATCTAAAAACCTTTCCTCCATCGAAATTAAATGACGTATTTAACAATTGTCACGCAGCTACGTCACTCGAGGTACTTGGTTTCATTAGCATTAGGGTGCACTCACACACATCAGTCACCGTCACGGCACGTCACCGGACAGGATTAAAAAAAAATATGTATCAATAGTTCTAGTATGACTCTGTTCCCACACGACAGTCGCCGGCACGAAATCTATCAGTGACGTCCCCGGTCAGGCACGTCAAATAATCTTTCCATACATGTATCATACTTTTATCCCCACTCACCCGGTGCCGTCACGTCTCAGTTCAGTCAGTGTCGTGCTACCGTCAATTGCTACATGTTCTCTAGCGTGACACACGTCTAATCACTCACTAACCTGATGTATGTGTTCAATGATTCAGTCAAACCGGCGACGTGACTGACGGACAACATGACGGTGACTGGTGTTTGTGGATACGTACAGAAACCGTCACCGATCAGTCATCGGTGACTTGACGGTGACTGATGTGTGTGAGTGCACCCTTATTACAAAGCAAGACGATAAATTGGAATCCGCGTACTCAACTTGATTAAAGTCCAATAGTAATCAAATTTTTTCTTCCATAAAATTCTTTTGGAGACTTATAGCTGCCACACCTCGTGAATCCCTCAATATTGCTTATTGAATGGGGATCATTATTCGCCCTCTGTTTTTGGTCAGATATTATTTCCGGTCATGCCACCGTGAATTATTATTTTATCGTGCTAATAAAATTAATAGCTGCCTCCGCCGCATTAGAGAAGAATTGATGGTATCTGTATCTCGTTTTCTTCCGAGTTTACGGCGTTTTCTTATAATTTATATACAATTCTAAATAACAGTTGAGGGGATGCGTTAGTTTGCAAACTTTGTTCAGACAGTCCCTTTGTGAATAAAATATGAATTGAATATTTTATTTAGAGCAGAAAGCGGAATGGGTTCGTCATTATGGATACAACTTGATACCGTTTTTTATATTGTTTTAAGGAAGATTGACTTTCTAACATGTTAAGAAACAAGACAAGAAATAAGATTTAAAAAGTAATAATCCTTAGACCTTTTCACGTTTACGTCTCTCAAGTGCAGTACGTTTTCCTCGTGTGGTTATGGAACAAATGCATGTAATCTATTGTCGTGATCGATTTTCATACTAATGCATTTCAATCGATCTTTACAGGCAGATTTTATCAGGACTCAATGGAAGACCTATTTGTAACCCAGAACCTTTATATGTATTTCTTGGGAAGTGATAAACGTAGCAGTATTATCCTGAAATATAAATATTATAAAATACCGACTGGTACTAGTATTTTAACCTATACCGGGTGTAATCGTTAGTGTGCACAGGCGATTATTACGTAACTATTTAATACATATAGCAAAAAACTTTAAACTGATATTCAAAGTACTATACCTAATGAGTAAAATGACAATAACAACTTTTTAAAAATAAAACGAGAAATATCCAAAAATGTTGCATGAAACGCTCCCATACATTTACCTAGTAGGTATGAAATTTCATCTAATTGTGTTCCACAATGGAATCCTCTGTATCATCCGCAAATTATCTTACAAAACCTCATGCCGCGATCACGTAGAATTGTACCCAATAACATAAGATTTGAATTCATGAGCCCAGAGAAATCGGGAGCGTGTCATAAAATCGGCTCCCTTATTACGTAACTTGCAATGGCAAAGCCATAGCCATGGTTACACAATTATTGCTTTGAAATCGCAAAAAAATAACTTTGAATTCGTTACATTTAACTTTAAAACATCAATGAACGTGGAATTCGTAAAACTTATCTAATAAAATACTTGAGTTATAACTCAAATGTTATAACTATCGCTACCGCGATAACTACCGCTAAACTAAAAACGAATTAAAATTTTACACAAACACCGATTTGCGAAAAACAGTACATCCACCAGTAAGATCATCAAAATCGCTTTTCTTTTGCCTTACGATGGTCTCGTCGAATCCTTAATTTTACGTAATACGTTAAATTTACGGCAGCGGAATAGTCTGTACGGCTCCATTGAACTGTGCATGTGTATTTTGAACATTGCTTTATCAATGCGTCACGTAAGAATTCGGAAATGTCTCAATTTAGAGCACGTTTTTATACGATGATTTAAAATTGTGCTCGTTTCCTGAATTCCGCCATGGTGATATTCTATAGCCTTTGTTGCCATTTCGTATTGTGGTTATTGTATTAGGGGCATTAAAATATTATAAAGGGATAAAATCAAGGGAAAATATTAGATTTATTACTTAATAATAACCCTTTATTTATAGAGTTAATTAATTTAAAAGATGCTATAAACGAAACATAAGAAAAAATAATGACGCAAATGTATTACCTACATAAGGCCACCTATTGTGCAAAATTTTTGTATCTCATTAATTTGTACCACATTTCCTACATTGTTTTGTACCATGAAGTGTTATAAATAAATAAATAAATAAAATAATGTGTTACAATTTATGAAATGTATTTAATCTCCATTTTTGTCTTAAAATACTACAATATAAATCACGTACCCATATCATTTTTTTCACTTAATAAATCGAAGTTGACATTGTGAGAAAGAAAAATGAGTGTCGTGTCACATAACGACCTTAAGAAATTACGATAGTAACAGGCGTTTCATTTTATACAATACAAGAACTTAATGTAAATTTTTGTAAGAAATTTGTACCGCGAAAGTGAAATTTCCAATTTTTAAAAAGTTTAAAATTTTCGACTTTTGAACGTATCAATGAATTTGTTCAAAGTAAATAAACTAATATTAACTTTTTTTTCTTTTTTAGGAGAATTATGCAAAAGATGATTAAATATTACTACATATCTAAGACAAAAGTCTTTACAAATCTTACAAAAAATCAGTCTTTCATAATATAAGAATACTAATACGAATCGAATATGCTACAGCCTCCATTTACTAGAGCCTAGAATTGTACCAATAAAATCTTTATGAAACAATGCAGGTGTTGTACTGATATTGAATATTTTGCTAACATACTGCATTGATAGGCAATATTCGTTGATATTTGATGATTGCTAAACCAAATGTATACGTCGAAAAGTGATATCCCAATGATATTGGTAGCGTTTGATTGGCGGTGCTTTTCTACCTTGGTAAATATCGACCATCCAACCTAAGTTTTTGGAGTGTTGAATAGATATTTTATTTTATTTCAGTGCTATATTCTACTGAAAAAAAAACCTACGAGAGAATCAAATGTTAAAAGAATTTGTTTTGAAATGTTTATGAGCATTTAAATCGTTGATATTAAGCATTCGTTTGTGAATTTATATTGGTTGGTTAAGTACAAATTTTGAAATCCACGAAAGAACAACAAAATCAGACTGACACCCTCAATGGAAGTATTAATCAAAGGCCGGGTCCTTTACACCATTAGGAAGAGAAGCCGCGCAATATTTTATAGTTTAACAAGAATTTAGTGGCGTGAAGCGTGATACAAAACAATTTGTCTTGCACGTCTACCTGCTCCTTGCTTAATTCAATTAGTACTAAGTATTGTGTAAGCTGCGGGGAAACGTAATTTTTCATGGATTATCCTGTAGGAGCGTCAAATCATTTAGCACACGAGTGATAGGGAAAATCGCGTCTATGAAAACTTCTAAACATATTCTTATTTAGAAATTAAAGACCTTAACGGATTATAGCGGGATTTGTTCATTATACAGGGTGTCCCACTATTGGTATACTAAGCGTGAAGGGACTTGTAGTTTTGCATACACTGATCACGTAAAAAATACTTAAACAACAAAATTACGCCAAAAAATTTTTGCTTAATTTTTCCTTAAAATCCATGTTTTCGTCTCTAGCTTCTCGCAGCTGGCATAAACCACTTCGCCAATGTGAGCATTTTGTCTATGAAAACATAATCTTAAACGATAGCTCACGTGCGGGTGGCAAAGTTGAGCGGGTTACTTGTTAGGGGTGTACACATAGAGTTTTAAGAATTCATCTATTTGTCAAAAAAATTCGTATGGAATTTTATAAGTATTTTTTACGTACTCAGCGTATGCAAAACTATTACCTCCTTGGGGCTTAGTATACCGTTGCTGGGACACCCTGTATAAGTATCTCGACGTTTCGCACACTTTGCAGCGAGCGTGGTCACGGGATATATGAATAAATAGCGTTTAAAATCTTCAGTTTCTAAATGTATATCTAATACTCACATAAAATCTACTAGTAAATACTACATTCTAATTTTTTAACCTTTAAAACATTATTTATCTGTGTGTGTATGTGTGTGTATCTACACACACATACACACACACACAGTTTAAATAAAACATACAGAAACACTCAAAAAACAGAATTCTCTCTTTGACGCAGTTCAGTAAAAATAGCTATATTAAGCTGCTACGTAAATTCGAGTTGACGTGTCGAAGTTTGGTCGATAGATTTATCTTACAAAACACGTCTCAAAGAACTGGGCCTGTAATCTGTATTGACTAGCGTGATTGATGTTATATAAACGGTAACTTTTAAATTTTTAATTATGAGTATTCCAAGCGTTAAGTCAGACTCCTTATAATAATTAGAATTTCATTAATATCCGATTGACTGGTTTTGCGTAAAAGAGTAACAAACATGAAACACCCATCCATCCATTATCAATTGAACGAACATATCATTATTATAACAATTATCTGTTATACATTATAGATATCCAATTTTGTTATTTACGATTGAAGCCCATATCCCACAAAAGTGTCTCTGCATGATTTGGCTCTTATATACCTCACATTTAAATAGAGTACATAAAAAGCATAGCAAACTTTTCTACCGTTAGGCTAGGTACAGCCTAAGCGGATTTAGAAATGGCTTTAGCTTATCCAAATCCAAACACTATTATTTGGAAACTAACTCCAAGCTTTGTAGACTTTTCTAATGGATGTGTCGTTAACTGTTATAGTTTTTATGAGAAACTACATGCAGCTTTATGCTTGTTCGTAACAACGTGTTAGCATAGAACTATTTTAATATTATGGGCTTAAATCTTCTAATGTTGGTATTAGATTTCCACGGATTTGCTTGTGTTCACTTTAAAACAATTACCAACCGATTCTACATAGTCTCTCCACAACAAGAGTTGTCTTTATCCGTCTATGTCTATTTTAAACTTCATTTTATGCTAAACTTCATGAAAACTGGGTCCCTTTTGGTAAACATTTTTATATACAAACATAAGGAAATATAGGTACAACTTAGTATTATACAAATATAAGCTTTGTGACATTTGCATATGGGTTATTTTGACTTGACAATTTCTAAGGTCTAATTGGAGTTAATTGGACGCACGTGTCCACGTGTTTTGTAATTTGCGAGAATACGTGAAGGTCAATGTATCTTAGGTGACATTAAAATTTAGTACCGACATGTTCATACATTTTTACGATGTTGACAACAACTTATTCAGAAGAACAAGACTACATATTTCTGTTGGGAAGTTGTATAACATCGTTAATTATTTTTGTTTATTAATTAAGGTCCTGAACCGCGGTTTTCAGGACCTTAATCTCAATTATCGAACAATATTTCATTGCAGTTTCTGCTATTTATACTAGCTACTTTGAATAATATTGCATTATTTATTTCGCTTACAATTCTGCACGAATTTTTTCAAGAGATAGTATTTATTTTCGATAGAACTACAGTTATAGTCTAATTTAGTTCTTCTGTGCTTTAATTTACTCCTGTTTGCAGTAGTTACCTATTATTTAGTGGCAGTCTCTTCAAAATCGTTCCAGCTATTTCGCAAACTAGTCGTAACAAGAATAAAACAAGTCCTGAAAATCTCTTACCATTACAAATACTTTAAAGTTTATAGAGAATATTTACAAGCCATTTCAAAAGCACAAATAGCATTCTGATTATATGTCATCTTCAAATCCAAGAAGCAGTAAGATTTTCTATTCAAAGACATATCAATTTAACTACAATTTATTATAACAGAATACGTTTAGCCCGGATCACTGTGCTGCAACTCGTATCCCTGTGGATCTAACATTTGTATGAGATATACGTCTGCCGTTTTGTACAAATACTCTGTTGTATTGGAGTATTATGTTGCTGAAAACTTACTTTTATGTGATTTTGTTTGTTTACATAAATGCTAATGGAAATTTTGTATGCACTTATTATGGACTATCCACTTTCTCCGGTTTTGTCAGCTTCGAATCTGAATTATAAAAAAATGTAACTTATGCTAAGTAATGTAACTTTTGCTTATGCAAAGATCTGCTGCTTTTAATATTGAACATTTACATTACAAACACTACAACTGAACTGACACAATATCTAATCTTATATATAAAATTCTCGTGTCACAATGTTAGTCTGCATACTCCTCCGAAACGGGTGGACCGATTCTCATGAAATTTTCTGTGCATATCGGGTAAGTCTGAGAATCGGCCAACATCTATTTTTTATATGTACCACGGGCGAAGCCGGGGCGGACCGCTAGTATTAGTATAAGATTAACATACTACTTAGGTATATTACATATTATGTATAAACGTACACAGAAACAAGTGTTTATTCCTACTTAATTTAGGAATGCTCTTTTACTACAACAATATATGCAAAATTAAGCGACATATTTATTATTCCTTCTGTGCTCCCGATCTTTTTATTTACAGGACACTAATGCCCGAAAACCTTATAAATAATCCACTAACCTTTGAGCGTCGAAAAATTTACAAAAAATCTAACGAAACTTCAAAGTAATGAAACTCATTAAAAACAAAGGGAAGGAAAATATTATGAAAGACGTTATTTGTCCACTTTTCGTCGAACTTGAGATAAAAACATCCATTGAACAAAAAATGAATATTTCACTTTGAACGAGCGTTGCATTTTTAAAATCTTGTTTATTTACAGTTTAATTGTAAATGCTATTCAAAAATGAAATTGGTGTTGATGTTAATGAATAATTTAGTGCGTGAATTGAGATATCGTAATATGAAAAACGAAATGTTCACTGTAACTGTTTATCATTTCATAAATGCACGATGAATACGTACATATTTATACCTCTATAATGATACATAGGTAGAATTGATTTCAAAATTCTAAGCTGGATAAGCTAAACAATCCTATGTTTTAATATAATATCCTTTTGTATTATTAGGAAAGTTCTCTTTGCGAGAATGCAAAAACTTATCATCAGATTAGAGCATGATTTAGATAGAATGGCTGTTAGCCACCAATTTTTATTCCTAATTCACAACACGAGTGATCCCAGGTACCATTTGACATCAAAACGTAATAATGGTTATGCAATAAATAAAAATAAAAATCATTTATTGAACCAAAATACATTACACAAAAAAGAGGACCCCAGACTCCTAATATAACTTTCGCTGTGTTTCAGGAGCCTGTGCCTTCCCGATACACTATATACAAATAATCATATAGTTCTCGTAGTGAATATACCTAATATAACTATTTTATAGTACACAAAATCCTAAGTTCACGGTACGTTAACTCGTGAGTTATTTCAGGCCCTATGTCAGCAATTGCATGATGGATGATGTGACAGGAATGCTGTATCGTAGGATATTTATCAGTACCTTGGAAAAGGGTAAGCTTAATGCTTCAGGTTTTGTAGGTCTACAATGATGTTTATACTTGTTGCGTTATAATAAGTGATTTCATAATAGGTTCGTATAATATTTTTTATGTTGAAAGGATATTATAATGGTTCAGGACTTGTAGGTGTTATGAATTTTATTTTCTTATTTAATAGGACATACATAATGATATCGTCCAGGACTTGATTTATAGTATTTTCCCATATTTGTTTGATACCTATTGACTATTTATCTCAAACTACGCTACTACTACTAATTTCATAATATTAATTATCTTAGAAGAAAATCATAATATTAATTATCTCTCTTAAGGGCTTGGTCTAGTAGTGCAAACAAATGCATCCTGTCATCCTATATGTAAATAATACAAATGTACTAAGGGAAAGTTGCTCCACTTAATTTTTAAAAATTAAATCATTCGTATAATTTAATATTCGTAATAAGTACCAAAAATGACAATTTGAAACAATTTTCGTGAAAATTACACCGGGTGATTTTTTTTTTATCAGTACACAAAATTTGCGAATACTTTCTATTGATATCTTCAACTTCATGTTTATATAACTGATCAACTTTTACAAAGAAATTTGGACGAAATATAAAAAAAATAAGCTTTCCATACAAAATTCATAACTCTATACATTTTTTTCGACCTAAGTTTCTTAGTGAAAGTTGTTCAGTTTAACTAATAAAACGGATAAACAAATTTTGTATTTAATAAAAAAAATGTAATGTTTGTGTTAAAAAATTATAAAATAGAAAAATACGCAAATGAAAACAAAAGATATTTATTTCTGACTAGCTTCCGCCCGCGACTCCGTCCGCGCGGATGTCAGTCTTCGCGTCTTCTACAGATTTATTATATTATGTATAATATATAGATTTATATTGATAAACCTAATAAATCTTTTGCTAGCATTCTGATGCTTTATCGGTTGCACTGGATTTATCTCTCTTTTTTCAATCGCTTGAATGATATAGGATGGGTCCTTGATGGGCATCGAATGCTGAAGTCTCGAATCAATAAATTCTGACAGTAGGCAATTTATGTAAAATCCAATAATGGTCCATCATTTTATTTTGCCTAAACGTTACATACTTTTTTATATATTCTATTTTATATATTCTATTTTTAACGAATGATTCACTCCAGTCCAAACAGCAAATAAGCAGACTTCTGCTTCTGCAACGTTTAGTTGTCCCTGAATTTGGAAAAAATAGTCATGATTCTTATCTATGACAAAAGTGTTATTTTTTGCATTGTATTTCAAATATTAATTTTTTTTAACCGCATCTTCCGCATTCATGTCTTTTGCCGGAATTAGACATTTAACTTCTACTAGTCCCATTTTCCCTTTTTGATATGGGAGTGTATAAAGTAAATTTTTTAGATATTTCTCGTTATACTTTTAAAAAGTTATTATTGTCATTTTGCTCATTAGGTAAAGTAATTTCGATATCAGTTTTAAGTTTTTTGATACCTGCAATAATAACGTCATAATCGCCTGCACATACTTATCGATTACACCCTGTATACAATCCACCATCCACATTCATAATGTTTTCCTGTCCTCCTCTCCTTTACGCTGTTCACCGATACATTTTAAATGAGTAAATCTGCTACCACTGAAGGATGTTTCATTGTGATCAGCAAATTTTCACCACTGTTGTCGATTATTTGTTTTTCATTTTTAATCAGCAATTGGGAATCATCAGTTTTGTTTTTTGCAGATTGGTGATGTACCCTAACAATACGTCGAAAAGGGAAAGCATCAACGAATTATCGTTTTCGTCCTCTTTTTTTATTCTTCGCGTCTCTGTTACTTCTGTTTGTTTAGTTCTCAACCCCACTGAATTTTGATGATGTGATGATAATCCATTCGTTTTAATATTGGTACTTAGAGTTGGTAGACTAAACTAGAAATGGTGGACTAAATTTGTCAGCGCGTCTGTAAGATCAGAATATAAAACCAACATCCTGTATTTAAGTTACAAAATTAATAATCAAACAACATGCCGCTACGTTGAAAATGACTAGAAGAAAAAATTAAAACACCTCGGATCAATTTTGGAGTAAACAAATCATTTTCCCCGTATGGGGATTTCCCCGGATGAACTTGGGAAGTTCAAGTTCTCAATGAAGTTTATATTATATTTCGTATTTCTCAAAGGAAAAATAAACATTTTTGGAACTTCAAAAAATTATACTTATTATAAGAAAATTTATGAGCTTACTTTAGTTTTAAAGAAATATACATCCCTTTACTGACACCCCGTAAAATAAAGAAATTGTTGCCAATCACCTTTGCAATCTATTTGGTTTCATTAACTTTATGTTCGAAGATAATTTTTTTTCTAGTAGTTACACACGTATTTTTTTCGTTTATTTTCCATATCGAAATCAAATGTTTAAAAATACGAATATTTGCACAAAACTAAGATAAAAATAATCAATTAACAAAAATATTAAATTTAATGAAGTAGAGCAACTTTCACTTCGGTATGAAGGAAAATCGAGCGTAGAGCACACGTCAGAACGCTCCGGCCCAAGGAGCGCGACTAAAGAAATTTGCTAGGATTTTTCCTTATTATTTTAAATATTTTTTTAATATTTAAAGAATTATCAAAATTTAAAAAAATTTTTTTTAAAGGATTAATACTCATTGGTCTTCAACCAACTCGAATAAATTAATGGAAAAAATAACTTTTAGCAGTATTTATCAATCGATTTTGTAAGGCAAAAAATGGGAAATTTAATGAATTTATAACGCTCTAATTAAGAAAATCATAAGTTTTTCGGCAATTGTATTCAGCAGTTTTTAATAACGACTATATAAGGATAATAATGCGCTGATCAGATTGTGTAAATTGTAATCGGTTGCAACGTAGTGAGTGCACAAACTTAGCTCGAAATGATTTTGGGGAAAAGAGACTTATCTTGAAGGCCTGATTAAGGTAACATAAAGTAACTTTATAAATGTGAAAAAATTCACGCGCATTGCGTATATAACACTAATTGATAAACAAGAAAAAAAAAATTCAGTTTATCATTTCATTAGCCGGGAAAAAATTGTCAAATAACTTGTTGAAAACGCAATTTTGCTAGACTGCAGCCTTAAGCATTGCCATATATTAATATTTAAATAAAATCCAAAATATTTAAGTACGCAGCCAAGAATCTTAAACGCCATAGCCATATTAAAGTCATTTTTCAAAGGTTCTGAGCATCGACCTCAGGCCTCTTAGCCTTCACAGACATACGAGTAGTTGAGAGCTTTCTTACCCTTATAAAAATATCTCGACTGCCAAATATAAATTACAACATACTACCGTACATAATATTATGCATGTAGCTTCAATCAAGCAAAAAGTTCAGTACAAAATAAATATAATTACTAATAATTTAATCTTATTACTTCTTGTCAAATTGTCATTAAATTATTGTTCATTCGTGTTTATAGTATGCAAATATTTGTTTTAATATGATTAAAAAACAGTAGATAATAATAATTTTAATTACGAACAGGTAGATAAATTATTATAAGACACACAATGATGTTATTTAGGCTCATAAATATGTAGTGTATATATGCAATGTAGAGCTTACCGTACCCTTAAAACTACTCTACGTGCAGTAAAGCCGTAAAGTACAGAAATAACATTATAATTTTATTCAATTCTTATAAAAGTACTTTGTTGAAAATAAAGCACTTAAATCCTCTATATTTCTGAGTAAAAAATAATTCCATAATTTTTATCAACAGAAAAAATTGCACACAAACCGCTAGTAAAAAGCGATTAAACTCAATAAGATCAAGACAAAGCAAATTGCAATTCATTACAATTTACAATACAAGAGTCCGCAGCACAGACGGCTCCCCGACAATGAAGCCTTTATTTCGGGAGTTTAACGCCCCCTCTATTTGCCATTCCCGTAATGTTTTCACTCGAGTGCCCGGTACTACATTACCGTCTACATACTTCGCTTGGTACAGTTCATCTCGAAAGATCTTCAATTGTTCCCTAATGTAGGCCACGGGCACCTTCGACACGGCTAACAATTTCGGCTTATAGCCGTCATCATTGAAATTTCTCGTCTCATACAATTCGTATACGAGGTGCTTGTCGTGTGATTTCGGCTTTTTGACAAACACGGCGTAATCCTTCCCTACGTGGAGGAACCCTTGCAGATTGTGCTCAGATCTGAAGCCGTCGATAAGTTGGAAGAGCTTATGGAGTCTGACGGATTCAGCTATGGATATAACTGTTATCAATGTTATGGTGTGTATCGGTTGCTGAAAAAAAGAAACAGTCAAAAGATACTTTATTGACTTATTTTTTTAACCCTAGAAGCCTAATCTACGCCTGCGAGGCGTACAAAAATTCGAATATCGGATGTCTCTTTCTAACGGTTGAAGCTAGCGCGTCGTACTTTTTAGTTATCCCAGTGGCCGACGGGAGCTAGAAGACGGTGCCTGTATCGTTATGGTAAGTCCCGCCATTTTTGATTT
>CAJQZN010036554.1:12757-46892 GCA_907164685.1 Colias eurytheme | reverse complement strand
GTATTATGATTCCTCGAGCGATGGCTTATGTTTTATAGGTCTAGGATGCGTATAATTCAACTAAAAACTGTTTGTGAACATGCTTACAGTACAGTTTTTTAATCGGGTCGGGAGAAAAAGGTGTGATTAATCAATAGTTATATCAAAATAAATAGCACAGAAGTTAAACTTGTTGTGGATGTAGGTACTAGTGATTAGGTAGACGTTTTCGATTCGATCAAGTGTTTGGGCATTTATGATTTACTTGTATTTCTCTTGTTAGATATAATAATAATTAATTAATGAAACAAATTAAAGACATGAAGTAAATATATTGACGGTCTATTACCTATACTATTAGGTCTTAGGAATTCAGTCATTATCGCCAAAGGTATGCGTATTGAAGTTTAGGATCGTATAAATTGTATAATATATTAACACAATACCAGATGTTTAATCAGGGCTGCCTCCACAGATTTTTATGGTTTCATAAGAAATGAAATAAATGTTATTTATTGCAGCGATTCTACAATTATAGTAGTTTCAAGGCTCTGTTGTCTGTTAATTTATTTTATAACCTCGTATTTCATAAAATACAATGATAACATGCAGTAGTTACCTGTATATGTACCTTAATTTAGTTAAAAACTTTTATCATTAAGCATAATATAGCCCTCATAACTGAAATGATTATTATGCTCTTATAACTAAACTGCTACTATACTTTGATAAAGTGACGTTAAGAAGTTTTGAGACACAGATGGAGCTATTATTGTCGAATCTATATCTCTAACACACCAAGTATTTTAATCTCCTAACAGTCCTATTGTACCACAGAAAAATTGTTGTTGTCGTAACATTTGCATTCATATTACAACTTTTATGCAGCCACCTTATTGTAGTCCTGCTTAGCCAATATTCTGCAGTAAGAGATCATAGCTATTATACAGGTGTAATATCATCATCATCAGCCACGTTCATATCAGTTCACAGTCAAATGTCGTCGAACGTTTGACTATTTTACATGTCTGTTTCCTCACGATGTTTTCTTTCACCGTTCTGTATAATAGATATAATACGATGAGTAGGTGAAAAGTGAAGTCCCATGTCCCCTAGTGGGGTAAGGACACAGGAAACAGATGCATTATACATCTGTTTCACTGATCGATTTTCTTAAGGGACAAGTAGGTGATCAGCCTTCTGTGTCCTACCAGACCGAGACATTTTTTTTTTCTTCGTCTCCACCGGGAATCGAACCCAGGACCCCTCGGTGCTACGCTCATGCGTCAACCACTGTACCAAGGAGGCGGTCAAAACGATGAGTAGGTACTCATTTGTAAACATCGGAAATTTTATTTCATTGACAGCCCTATCTCTCCATAGTGTCCCGCAGTGTGTAGGAGCCATTAATCTGCGGTGAGAGATCACGCGGCGTGTGACCGGACAACTATTTGCTTAAGCTTACATAATCGATACCGAATTATGTGCGAAGTTTCGATATAGGCCCGAACAATGGGGCCCTTAATAGGTTTCCGACGTGATCTTCTGAAAGACGTTACTCTGGTGTACCACTGAAATATTCATGAAATGTGTAAACAGTAATTTATACACGCTTTCTCAAGTATTCATGAAACAATTGTATAAATCAAATATTTGTAGAGTAGGTAGTTTAGGTATAACACTACAAATCTTTGATTGACACGCAAGAGTTTAGTCCATAAGTTGATATGAAACTTTTGTACTTTTAACAGTAAGACTATACTTTTATCTTATTCTATCATAATAATGACAGAAGTTCATATTATTACAAAAACAACATAGACAGTTACAAAAATTCGACCATTCCTTCTATGTCACACGCCATCTGCATCTATACTAAAAGTTTCCATGTAAACCGTTAACACACGAAGCCCTATCGTATTATTATTCCATTCACATTAAAACCGCAAGCGTTTTATGCAGACTCCGCATTGCATTCAGGTGCAAACCGAACAAGCAACGACAGTCCACAACTTCAAACAAAGCCTTTGAACAGAACTATAACTAAAACTGCTGTTTACGAACAACGTGAATGTAATTATGAACTCCGATATTCAGTTTTATCTAGCGCGTTATTAAATACGCTGTTTGTCCAAAATGTTCGTTGTAGGATAGCTGTTGTAATTAGTGATTAGGGGGTTACGGACTTCGGCTACGGTATATTATGTACCTATTTAAAGTTTTGGTTCATTAGCGATGACCTCGTCGTTGTGATTTGAAAAAATAAACGTTTCTCAAAAATCTAAAAATTTTATCAGAAATACTGATTCTGCTATAACCATAGTTATATTTACATATTTCTCTACCCATTGATTTTATTATTATTTATTGAAATTATTCTTCAAATTATTACAATAACTTAAGTCTAAGTCCCACAAAACTAGGATTGACTAGGATAATGAGAAATAAATATAATGAAGATAAGAGAATGTAATCGGTAACGGCATTTATCGAAGTTCAGAACAGCGCCTTTAATAAAACCGTACTAACAGATGAAACTCTACACTCGAAAATCATGACCAACTTGATTTTACACCTGTGCGTAAAGCGTTCACGACAGGCATTCCACGATATATCACAGGGACCTGAAACAAAGCATAGTGCGTGCATTCAGTGCGTTCTGACGGAATTTGTTGCACGTCGCTTCTCGATGATATTTTACGATTGAATCGTTCATGAGCATTTTGACATGTTTATGCGTTCCCTGTATTGCCATTGACGCGATCCGAATTATTGTTTCATTGGTCAGTAACGTGACGTGAGTAATTTGCTCGGTTTTCAGCGTTAAATCGGTTTGTTTTATTTGTGTTATCGGTAATTTTAATGGTTGAATTATTTGTCTGTGGAATGAGTTGTTGCTGTCATGCAATTTGGCCTTGAGACTGTCGAATATTTTATTTAAAAAATAGCTTTAATACAGCAGCTCTATACGGCTTAAAAACACACGGGGTCTCTTTGTAAACCCTTGCCTAATCACTGTAATGCTTGTAAAATATTTTTATACTTATATACTATCCGTTTTCTCACCACCGTCTTTGAGCGTTCCGCCATTGGATGCGATTGTCAAATATTCTTCAGATTTTCTTTTATTTTAAATATAGTCACATTTTGTACAGTGCTGATAAACATACAATCTCATGTTTCGCCTTTCCCAGATATTTATGCCAAACGTTTTGAGTATCAACATCTCACAGCATAAAGAAAAATGTATAAATTTGAATTGCAAAAACATTTCATGGTGCGCTCCCTGAAGTGGTTTAGATGGTTGAATCATACGGAATATGTTAGATCTAAGAAATACACATCATCGTGAGGAATAGAATTTCAAACATGTTTTTCTAGGGCTCAAATTCCAGATATATAGAGCCGAAAATGTTGATTAAGTTTATTCGCCATCTTTAAAATTGTATGTAAAAATACAATTAAATGCATGTAAGATCTACTTTTATCTCTTTGTCTTTTTTAATCGGCAGTAGGTTTACCAATACGGCTGAAAAGTTTTATTAAGTTTATCCAATATTTGAGAAAATAGAAATTACTTAATAATCTACCTACCTACCTAACTACCTCCTCTATCATAATATTATTACTCCACACAGAAGGTTGCCTGGAAGAGATCACTCTTAAGTGATAAGGCCGCCTTCTGTGCTGGACTAGTTATAAGTTTTAATTTTAAGGATTTGTTTGTATGCCAGCACAATAAAGTGTTAATAAATAAATAAATAATAAATCTAGTAATTGATTATCTATATACCTAAACAGAATCTTCTAAACTTAAATAACTGTTTCTTTTACAGGAGGAGTTGAGAGACAACCTGACAATAAGTGTAATGAGCTTTGTTCCTACTTTGGATGACGACAGCAAGCCGATAACGTGTCGAGCCGAGAATCCAAACGTCACGACACTTTTTATGGAGACATCGTGGACTATAAATGTCGTGTGTAAGTAGCTTTATGCTAGATACAATTACATAATAAGTACTGTAAGTTCCGCAGTTTTGTTATAGTGGTTGCTAATGTTATAGCGACCATATTTTCATAGATTGTATTCGTAAACGTCAGTACGTTGATTAATTTAAAAATTTATCTTTTTATGAATTAATTCCTCTATTGGTCGAAAAATAGTAAAAGATTCACAGAAATACATTTTTATTTGATTTAATATATTTGTAAATTCAGCTGCTCACTATTTTCGTATATTTATTGTTAGGCCCGGGAACATTCGGATTCAGAAAAACTATATAAAATTAGGATATCTTCATTTCACTACTTTTCTATCTAAATACCTACAACTACATTAAAATCTGTTAAATAAAACATTCCTTTACAGATCCGCCTGTAGTTAAATTAAGATTAGGAAGTTCTCTAGCAGCTGGAGACATCAAGGAAGGGGATGATGTCTACTTTGAATGTCACGTGCGAGCAAACCCACCGGCCAGGAAACTGTCGTGGCTTCATGATGTGAGTAGATATTAAATTATTATTATATTTCTTACGTTTATTAGTTGGACAGCTCCAAGCAAAGAGGTAGTTTTGAGAAAATTACTCCTCGTAAATACTTGTATAATATTATTATTGTGCAAATGAATGAAAAATATTGAGTTTGATGTTTATTTCTCAAAGTATTTAGTATTCTGTTGTAAAGATATTCTTGTCTGTTTGTAATTAAGCTTTACCTATCAGGCATGGTACGTGATTAATCTTAAAAATAAAATAAATAAATCGTAAGGTAGGTCTACGTACGTGCTTTCTCTGACTATAATTTGATAAGTCATACTGGAAAAGGTAACTGGTATTTAAATGTAAGTCTATTTCGTGTATAAGAGAAAATAGCACACCCGTAAATGCACCTAGGATATAAATTTTCCTCTTTATAACATCAATGTGACAGTTTACAAGTAGCCTAAAATGTAACTACACCGCTCTCACATTAAACGACAATTTAATTTCCCATGCAATATACGATATAATATTCGCATCCAGCATGAATATTACGAAATTTCGCGAAAAACTATATTAAAATATAATAATAGCGTGGTACGGCACCGATGCGCGCTCCTCACAACAATTTTATTTAAACCAGACGAAACTCACCAAAATAGGTACTCGCTCATCGAACAATTTGGCCCAAGTTGTAATTAAGTAAAATTGTTTTAACAAGTCCCAATAAAGAAAAACAAAACACAATATTTGCTTTAATTAGAAGGGAGGGACTTTTGTTTGGTCTAGCCTAATGATATTGAGTTAATTATGCCGTCCAATTTTATCCGACTCTATCGCGGCTTATAAATGTACTGAAACCGAATATTATGTATGAAATTATATTGTTGGCTTTACGCAGCATGATGAGTAATTTTATTATAATTGAGATGGTATTTGCTGAAATATTTTTGTTGAATGTCTCTCTTATTACGACCTTTTGTAATTTTTAATATATTATTTAAATAACGCTGGATTGTCTTTTTGGTGGGGTTGTGAGTTTATAAATAATCAAATTCAAAATTGCAACAATACTTCCTGACATTAACCAGAACAAACAGTTAACAAACAGTAACAATAAAAATTGATATCACAATGCAAATTCAAATAGGTAAAATACGACGACTTACAATGATATTATTAAATGAAACATATTGTACACACTAACCAATCCTCTCAAAATAACAAAAATTTGTACTCTAAAGCACTCCTGCATCCACGGCGAAAAGATTTACAATATCAAAGCTTCCATCGATGCAACAATAGCAAGTAATAGATGACAGTGCACGCTCTGATAATCACTTTGTACCCGCGTTTTAATCAGAAACTTTTATTTTTGTTGTTACGTTCTGAGAATCAGAGGCAATCAGTCGAGGTACATGGTGCTTCGGTTGTGGTCGCTTTGCGAATGATCATGGGGTTGTAAATTTTGTATTTTAATTGGTTTGGACCGGGTTTTGGTAGAGACATTTTATATTTTTAATGCGATTTTGCGAGGGTTTTGGTAGTAGTAGGGACATGATATTTTTTATGTGATTATGGTGTAGTAGTGAAATACAAAGCAGTAGAATGATTCGGAGGTATGGAAATTTCAAATATAGTACAACTATAATGCTATGATATGAATGTGTTTTATTTTGACTATTAAAAGACCTAAATCTTGCACTAGTCATAATAAAACCTCTCTAAAGAGGCTGCACATTGTTTCAAATTGATTGTTTTTAAGCGACAGCAAAAAAAGGATTCGGCTGCTACATTTTTTTTTATTCCTTTCAATGTTTGCAATTTATTTTTGCCCTTTCGTCACTTCACAACCATCAATATAGAAATGTTTACAGTCTGATATTTTATGAGATTTTATGAATTACTCTACGCCCCATTTAGCATCTAATTTATAATCATTTGCGTTCGCCAAATTATTGATATCTCCCGACGTCGCACCCGCAATGTATTTCGAATTTTGACATACAAGCGGCCATTTGTCCGAATCGCGTGGACATGCCTCATTGTTTTATATGTGATTGTTTTTGAAAAATGGCTCCGTTCTCGCGACACGCTCGAATAATATACTGAATTTACAGCTCGGGCTTTCAAAACGGATTTTTAAACACAACAAAATATCATGTCCTTTTGCCTGTCAGCTAGACGTGTTCATTGTTAAGACTTTGGTGAGATAACAGGTTTTACAATCATTTTTATACTGTTCTGTAAATGAAACTAGATGACGGAGCAAATTCTGTATTGAGACGGAGTAAAGATACATAAATATAGACATTTAGCTCTAAATACTTGAAAGAGTTTTGAAATCATTTACATATTTTTGGGTATTTCCATTAAACTAACCTATAAGCTGTCTAAGAATAAAAAAAATGTGTGCGTGTACTAGTGTACACACGTAAGAAGTAAAACTTCTTTAAGACCTTATTTTTCAAAAAATAATTTACTATAATATGCAACTTTACAGAAATACGTCGAATCACGCGTGGTGGGGATAAAAAAAAGATGGCGCGTAACGGAAAAATGTCACGCGTAACGAAAAAATGTTACACTAATTTTTTTTCCAACCCCGATAAAGAAGTTTCACGCTTCAAAAAAAATGATGAAGCCGGCTACTCACGTAACTGCAGCAGGGGTAATGACGTGACATATTATATGCTATCCTGCAACCTGCATCTGTACCTACCTAGCGTGGTGGATTATGAACCCTCTTAAGAAGACTGAGTTCCTGCAGTGGGAACATAATATAAGGGCTGATGAAGATACGGTTCGAGCTTCTCGCGTCCTTCGATACTCTATGGCTAAATAATATATTGTTAGACGTAACTTTTGATTTAATAATTTTGTGGATGAATAGTTGTCACTATTTCCTGTCAAAACATGTTTATAGTGCCACAAACTTATCTGACCCGGTGACAGTGTCACTGATGTCGCTTTCTTTTATATAAACAAAATATTCCGTTATGAAAAGTCTGTGAAAATGTGACATTTCAAAATGGCGGCACGTAGTTCCAGTTTTTGCCACCGGGTCAGATAAGTTTGTGGCACTGTAGCTGTCGAATACTATAAATTGCCGCCACAGATTGCCGCTTTCCTTTGACTCGTGGCGCATTCGTACGAATCGTGCCTAGGGGCTCGGACGTTGTTTTAAATACGACGTTCGACCCAACTACCCTCACTTTGCTAATAGTCGTTGACTTGCTGCGATTTGTTATCAACTACCTACATCAATTAGGCAGTTGTGTAGAATCACAGTACATTCTTATTACATTCTAACTAATATTTAACCCGGCCTCGTGTGTAATTTCTTATAATATTTTAAATCATTTTAAACATGTAGATTTTTAATAAAACGAGAAGATATTATGATATTATTTTACAAAGTCATTTGTTTGTATCTAAGACCTTTCAACAAGATATTTGTTTAAGATTGTATTGTTGTTGCCATTTTGTTCCAAAAAGAACAATTAGTCGAAAGTTTTGGAGGATCTCCTCGCTACAATTTATAGACCGGTAATTAAAATATAAATAAGCTGTGTAAATAAGTTATTAACATTTATGAAGACAACTGTAGGATTTTCGTTGAAGTGTTTTTATAATTTTTACTTCGTTTCTATTTTAATAATATTTTAGTAGTCTAGGATTTAACAGCTATCAGTGTTATTATCATAATTGGTGCAGTCGTTTTGGGTGACTCAGTTATAATGATTCAAACATTTAGTGATAAAATTAAAATTTTTATATTTATAATTTTATCATCTTTCATCGTAGATTAAATATAAGGCAGTATCTTTTTATACATATTAATTTCCAGGAAAACATCTAAACATTTCTTATAAAATGATCATGCAAAATTTAAACTTTGTCAATTTTCATGTTAAATTCGCCATTTTTCTTGGGGTAAGCGAAAGTTTGTTTCTCTTTCACTCAGAAACCGCTCAGTTTATTACCGAGGCTTCATGATTAGATCTCGTAGAATTCCTAACTACTAAATTGTCATAATATTTTTTACTCACAATATTAAATATTCATAAACTTGTATTTTATCAAGGAGGTCGTATCATAATTACGTGTCACAAGGGATAGGGTCTGAGAGACCCGATAAATTTTATTTATCTTGTAGTTTAGTTACTAAGCGTGCGGCCGTTACTATTCTACATTATTATATAGTATTACTAGCTTTCCGCCCGCGGCTTCGCCCGCGTTTTCAGAGAAAACCCCGCATAGTTCCCTTTCCCGTGGGATTTCCGGGATAAAACCTATCCTATCTCTCAAGTTGGATCGAACTGCACATGGTTTGCGAATTTTATTATAATCGGTTAAGTGGTTTAGGAGACCATTGAGGACAAACATTGTGACACGAGATTTATAGATATATATTAAGATAGTGGCTTAGGTATATTTTATTTTCATAAAATATTGTAACCACCTCAATGTTGATGTAACACTTTCCATCAGTGTAAGTGGCAGGGGCATCGGACCTTTAGTCCCTGAGATTAGCGCGTTCAAACAAACAAACTCTTCAGCTTATAATATTAGTATAGATATCTTAGCTATATTTTCAAATTAAAATAAAAATCGAAATCAAACCTAATAAATTACCTTCAAAAATATTATTTTCAACACGAAAACTATCATACAACCTATATAAATTGGCACCCTAATACCGTGGGCCGGCCTCTAATGGCATTCTAATTGTTGGATCCTAATGGCGGCCATCTCAAGAGAGCCACTCGAAAGCTTTTCTGACGCCCCCATACCCCTCAAAGGTGATTTTTTCGTTATTAACGGTAATATAATTTCATTTGCGAAATCAAAATGTTCTGGAATGTTCGTTTTTTGTCGTGGAAAAGGGTTTTAGCTTTCTAGTTGAAATATGTAAGAGTTATAATTTTATTTGTTAATGAATTATTATTTACTTAATATTATATAATGTTATGTTAATAAATACCATAAAGTTTTACAAACAAAACACATATAAATTAATCTTCTCTTTGTTTTATTAAATAATATGTTTACATTTTCCAATTATGCTCAAATATCTCACCATTACGTACTAAACAATTAAAAACAGTATCCTACATCATGAGTAGATAAAACCAACCTGTACCACAAATAATGTAATAACTACTACTATATACCCTACAAAACAGTTCTTACAAACCAAAAAAATATTACTATAATATCAAAAAATCTGCTCCCTCCACTAGATAACATCCCCACATTTAAATATTAACGTATCACATCAAAATGCCGCTTACGAAAAGCTAGCATTAGTAAGTACAGACGAGACTTGAATTCTGAATAATATAAATGTACGCGCATTTTGCAGAACTCAGCAATAAATCGTTATATGCGACGTTTTATATTTATAAACATGTGTCAGGCTTTATAATGTAGAGTGTTTGTTTGATTGTTGTTTGTGATGTTGCAGTTGGAATTAGAGGAGTATTTATTTTATTTATTTTTTATTTATTTCTAAAAGGTACCTTACAGCTAAACATAAATTAAATAGAACATTATACAATACTATACGCCAATTACAAGGTACACCAATAACAATCAGATACAGTGTGTGAGCAAAAAAGAAAACATAAAAGATACAGTACTAATAATAAACAAATCCTATATTACAATATTACAATATTAGTATATAGAGTATTATAGAGTATATAGAGTATTCACCAGATAATATGGATATCTAGTTAAATATCCATCTTAAAACTTTATCAGGTATATTTTGACAACAAATATTAGCCATTAAAAAAATATTGAAGAAATATATGAACACAATATGCAAAATAAATGTAAAACTACTATATTGAACGTGTTTATGGAAACTCTACGGTTTATTTACAAATTTGATTTTTAAACTATTGCATAGCTTCTATCGCGGGCCTTGAGCGCGGGGACTGAATCGAGAAATTCCGTAACGAAAAAACCTCACGCTCCCCACTCCGACGGGCACGGAGGTGTGGCTTGAAGGCATGCTATGCAATAGCTTTACCGCGGTAGTCCCCGAGTGCCACACGTCTTTTTTTAACTTATTTATCTATAGTAATCGAATGAAAACTTTCCAAACATTTGGATGGCATGAACCAAACTACATATAGGTATAGTAAAAGGTACGCGCATATATTATATCCTTTGCGAAACTGTAAGGGTACATTCCCATCATGATATAATATGACAACTTAATGAAAAATGTTGTAAAGTCCCGAAGAAATGCGAAGAATGTGCAAACAAGTTATTTATAAGTGCAACGTCGAGTGACGGTTGGAAATGAAAATGTTGACTGGAACACGACATCTTGTTTAATATTTTTTGAGTTTTAACAAAAATATAGAATGACTAGCGGTCCGCCCCGGCTTCGCCCGTGATACATGTTGACGTTTCCTCTCCATAAGAACCATCCTCGTACTTCAAGGTATTTTATAAAAAATAATTGGCCAAATTGGTCCAGGCGCGGCGTTGTTGAGTTATGCGCTTACCAACACATTTTGCGATTAATTTTTATATTATAGTTGATGAGACATCAACAACAACAGAATTATATTATTATATTCATGTGTTTTGTGTGTGTTTTGATAGGCTCTGTTGTAAGCGATACACAATTTTTCGGTATAAAGATCTAAATTACTTATATGTAACATTTCAATTAAAAACTGTGCATTTGACAATAATCGTCTGAAGTATGTCATATTTACAAATAAATTAAATAGAAAACAATAAATAAGTAAGTATTAGTATACACAATAAGTCATTAATACAAGGCTAGTGTGCTACTTACACAGATTTTAATTAAGAACCTCAAATATAAAATCAACTTCGATACAATTTACAACCTCTAAATCTTTAGAGGCATTGAAACCACAGTCGAAATCTTTTTAATAACACATTTTATAAACCCTAAATTCTCAACAATTGACTTGCGTTAAGTCTACAAGATACTATACATTGTTTGTACAGTGTACACTCCACTTGTACTCTCCCGTCACTCCAAGACAGTCTAGATTTCCCAAGGCTAGTCTATTTTCATGCACCACTGGAGCCTCATACATTTACGGCCAAATTGCTGTGACGATGTTTGTATTCTATTGATATTGGAGTATTGAATATTTCTGAAACTCAAAACTCAAACTCAAACATTTATTTATTCAATTAGACTTCTTCTATAAGCACTTTTGAAACGTCATTACATATTTTTAACAATTAGGTACCACCGATTCGGAAAGCAGTATCTACGGAGAAGAACCGGCAAGAAACTCCATATATTTCGATTTTCGAATTATTGAAAATGGAACCGCCAAAATATGTTAACTAGGCTATTAAAATCTGTATCTAGACTTGTATTATAAAGAGCAATGTTTCTGTTTGTTTTGTATGATTATAAAGATTAACTTAAGTTTTTAGTTTAACCAATTTCTAATTTAAATTCTTTCACCAGTAGAATCCTGTAAACATTAATAGTTAAGTTACTAAGTTTCCAATTCTTTAAACTCATAATTACTACATAATTCTAAAAATAACATACGAATCAGCAATTATCAATACGTTCATCTCTAATACATCAGCAGAACTTAATGTACATAATTGAAACATTATACAGCATCTCACATTCAATATTAACTCTCATCTCGTAATAAGCCTTGTTTCAACAACTTACCCCTTTACCCACATAATGCTTTTTGCGATACGACTCCTATGGGATCACATCGTAGCAAAACATATTCTAGGCTAAGAGCCGGACGCTGGATGGCTTTGTAAATTGAATAGCGTATCTGGGTTATTTTATTGTCAAATAGATAGAAAGCATGAATAAATTATGTAGCTTTACTGGAACTCATTGAAGCTATGGAAATCTACTGAGTCTCTCTTATTTAGTGGGCAATCATTATCATTTAAATTTTGGCAAAATTGTGCCTAGTAATAATTATATTTCGAATACTGTTAAACTCTAGCTAAAGTAAAAAGAATGCCAACGAGTCAAAGTCTCTACGAAAAAAGCACATCAACCCAAGGCTTTAGGCTATAGGTTATAAATATTCTGTAGTTAACTTTCAAGAACCAAATCAACACAACCTAAACTCAATCTAACTAAACCACAAATGAATTGTAGAACTATTCGTAAATTGCAATCAAACCTTTACATTTTCACATTAATAATTTAAGAGCATTTCCGAGTAAGGAATATGGTTAAATCTTAAGCAGCGGCTCTTTGTCCATATTATATTATAATGAATTATTTCCCTACCGTATGCGGCGTGTTATTTGTTTTATTACAACTAACGTTGGATTTAATGTTCCCAAGATTTCGAGCACAAGAAATTCAGTGAAAATTATAAGGTATTCAGTCTAAGGAATTCCTTTACGCGACAGAAGTGAGGAATTTTTTCCGTAACAATTTCTTTGAGTGGAGTCTTTATTGCCATTAAGGTATTGTTTATTATTGCTCGAAACTCTGGAGATAATGTAAACTGAAGAAACATTGCGCTAAAAACATAAACAGACGTTTATGGTATCTGAATAAGAAATAATATACTTGCATGTTATCATTTCGAGAAAAGATGTACTTTCCAAATTGTTTTTCGTGCGAATTGACTGAAAGTTGTTATATTTTATTAAAAAAGTTTTTGACTGTAGTTGTTAGTCGATAATAAAGAAGTAACTAGGTATCAGACCGTGTATTATACATAATTATAACACTTACCTTTAGATGGGATGCTCAATACTGCGTTTTTCCTTTGTCTTTCCTACAAATACCCTAGCAATTGCAAATATTCATTAACTATTGCAGTTAATTCCTCGCTCGTCCCAATAGAAACATCTAGAACATTCTAGAAGTTTTCCACAGCGATCCCTGTAATTGTGTAGCAGAAAACACTAGTTCGGTACTTGGTAGTTATGAATGAAATTTGGAGAATATTGTTCCCCGCTGAGAGGTACACGCTGGCTTCAAAGCATTTCCAATATTCCATAAATGATTCTGCTTTAGATTGAATTCTGTCCAGCAATTATAACTTGCGAATGCGTTCAATGCAGTATATTATGTTGTTGATTATTTTAGTTAAGTTAGTGTATGGAATATTCGAGAAAATCGGTAAGCAAGTTTATGTATTAATGCAGCGTTGAATAAGATGGTCGTGGAATCTGGATATTATGATGAAGCTATATTATGATACTTTCCGACAACAGGGCGGGGGCACACGATGCGTTGCGGCGGCGGTGCGACGCCGGAGCGGTGTCGCTGCGTCGTCTTACATAGAATTAATATCTGTGGCATGTCACACGATGCGCTCCGGCGCCGCACCGGACTTGTAACCACCAAGACGAGGCGGGGAGGGGTGAATGCGGTGCGACGTCGGAGCGGCACCGCTCAGTTGTTTTGCATCACAAGGAAGGACACGCTGTGCAACCCTGCTACGACGCCGCTGCGACATAACAACGTTACGGCGCCGCACCGCTCGTGTGCCCACTGACACGGTGAAATCTTTGCGGTGCGGCGCCGCAACGCATCGTGTGCCCCCGCTCTAACGGTCTTGTTCTAGTGTTTGGGTACATATTATGGATGTATTGTAGTAATTCCATGTTCCAAAGTGTAGTACAAATTATCTGAATTATTTGACTAATAATAAGCACCCGAAATTCTAAGATACACAAAATTAAACACAATTCCATAAGAGCTTTACAAAAATACCCCCCGATACTTTGAATAGAAAGCCGCAAAGCAACAATCCTAATTCACATAACGCCTTACAACGCAATGAAGTGAAAACATGGAAATTGAATGAGTACACCGAAAGACGCTGTTTTCAAGGATTATCGCTGAGGGACTTTGAATAATCCTACTTTGATGTCCCCGCGTAATTTTGCCGCTCAAAATTTTAACGAAACTGCTAAGATACTTTATCGATGAAGCGAGATATACTTGGAAATGAGATTGCTGTATGGAATCAGGCATTTTGTTTATTGTTTGGTATAAGTGATGTAAACAGATTACAGTTTATCTATGATTCAGAATACAGACTATAGCGAGCCCGCCATATTTTTCTACAGATAACAAATATTTTTCGATTTGTTCGAAAAAGTTTGTAAATTGAGTTTTTTTTTTACTTTTGTTAGATAGTTCTAATAGTCATCAATATTGAAATTCTGAAAGTAAATAAAACAGAAAATTCCAGTAATAGTTTAATTAATTTCATTCCTAGAAAGTCTTGTACTAACAAACGAGAAAATTAAAGGAAAACTTGTGAGAAAACTATCGTTTCAATTGATGGAATTTAACGATTATTTTCTAGTAAAATAGAAATGGAAATTTTTAAAACATCGATCTAGTTCTTTCGTGAAATAAAATTTTGTAGTTTGAGTGATAAATAGACTTGAATAGATAAAGTTTTGTCAATTTATTAGATATCTAATGTTAGTGGTGAAAAAAAACTTTCTTAAAATGATAAAAGTTTTACGTATTGTAAGTAATAGAAAAAGAAACATGGGACAAACATAATATTTGGAAATAAATGGCATCTGCGTCAGCGTCTGGTCAGTCAATACCTAACAAAAAGAAATCTCTGAATTCAATTCGTGGTATACGATCACGGAAACGGAACAGTTCTAAAACATTTCGATATATAGTTAAAAACGTCGTACGTATCAAAACCATGTAAAAGGTCGACTCAAAACACAAATCCGAGCACTCGTCAATCAAGGAATTATTAAATTCAGACGTGCCTTGTTCGTGCTCTTTATTAAAATTCCCGCCGCCTCCTTGCTTATATTAGTGCTACCTCCGTGGTGCGCTCACGTACCACGGTGACGAATTTTAGCGTTCTGAATAATAAGATTGCTCTGTTTTTGAGAATCTCGCAACTGGATTTCTTATAATTTGTAAGGGATATAAGGTTTTGCAAGACGACATGTTGTCACATGTCGACTTGCAGCCATTATTTTTTTGCTGCTGCTGCGGCTGCTATTATTTTTTACAACATTTTTTTTTGTTAATTGCTTCTCTATAATAAAAATCTAACACAATTTGTATCAAGACTTTGATTAAAACGTATCCTGAGTAATCTAGCTTCTCATCTTTTTATGAATATTTCCTCCCTCGATACACATAAATATAACGCGTTCAACGCAAAAGAATATCACAGAGATTCGACAAACGACTGGAAAATTTCCTTGCAAAAATTCTAAACATTCCAGAATGTTCGAGAAGGTTTCCCTTTGTCGCTCACTTCAATCCTGAGCGTAAATTATTCTCATCAATTAGGCTCGTGAGGGCGACCAAAACATCGCCCGGAATATTAACCACCCACGAATGAGACGTCAAAATAATACGGCATATAATATATTTCGGCGCAAAATTTGAAACTATATTGATGACTGTGGTTTAATTTTCTATGAAAAGGGGTCCGTGTATACTGTATAAGATATACCATGGGTCTTGCAGGGATTGTCAGTAATAATTCAGGATTTACGTACGTATATGTATGTACATGAGTGAATCTTTTACCTTTGAATTGTCAGACCATACTTCTGAGAAATTTCAATTCTTCACAATATATGCTAGAAGAAGGTAAATGTTGTATTTTTTTTCGAACTTTTCATACGATTAATGTAATGGAGAATTGTTTACTTGTTTACTCATGCGTAACTACTAAAGTACTGTTATGGTACTTATTATACCAATTTATATTATAATAACAGCGATTAAGTAAGATATTTTAGACATATCTCCCAAATCATATTTAATTTCATTTAATATCATAAAATATTCAAAATATTATCAAAACCTTGAATTATTTCATAGACAGAGTACCAACCTAAATACTACATTAATTACGTATTCTTACGTTAATTTCTAAAAACCCAAGACCATAAATTATATGAATTGTCATTTCATTTCAAAAATTATATTAAAGCGGGGCTCAGATCTTGATTTATATTACTTACCTGGCCTACATCTGTTGTCCTTGACGCAAATATTCCCGTTCTGTTCCAACTTTTACCACTTTATTACTATGTAATGAATATTTTCTTGCTTTTACTAAAGTTTTAGTTTTTCTGTTTGGATTTATGTGATAAAGAAAGAAGTCTTTTGTAGCGAATAATTTTTGTTAATGTCACAATAAGCTAAAAATTGGAATAGAGAATTTTGACAAATAATAGTCTACTGACGAGTTATCGATTTAAGCTTGTGCCACAGAATACATAATAGTAGCTAAACGCTACTTGTGCTTAATTGTTATGTTTCATAGAGACCTAAGAGTTACTTTATTCCATTTTCAAATAATTAAACTAGATATAGAACGCTCTAGACATTTTTCCCAAAGGCTCACTCACTATAATTTCACCAGTTTACAATACACACACTCACCTATCATTCTATCCGTTGACTTGCCTGTTCACTTGTCCCTTTAAAAGTCAGAATATAAAAGAATCCTAAAATGCTATTCACCTCGGACTTTGACCTATCCTTTGCACGTTCTATCGGCTGCAAATCTAACATTTTTCATATGAAAAAATATAACTAATATGAGCTTACTTTCGTATTCAGCCCACTCTCGTATCTAATTACATAGAGGACTTTATGGGGCTTTAGATTGCGGTTAATTATCTTTCCTATCTTATATATAATATTTTTTAACCTTTTGTGATATAGACAGATTTATTTTACTAGTGTTGTATGCTCCATTATTGTAGATATATAATAGTTTTGTTCGTTTACATTATGATATTTAACCTCCGAGATAATTAAGAGTTATTAGATTTCATTTAAAATATTTATATAAATAACCAACATTGTTCTAGGCATAAATCTGATTTATTACTTATTATATTATTTATTTAATACATTTAATTAATTTTCATTATTAATCCGCGTGTAGGAGCTTCTATTAAACTAAAACGATGTTGAAACTTCACGTTATGTTGTAAAATGTATTAACCTGAATTACAAAATTCCAGTTTCAAAGGTTTCGTATCATAGATATTAATTAATCTATATATTATACAAAAAATGAAACCCGTTTCGCGTTGCATCACGTGTGAACGGCTGAACCGATTTCGATAATTTTTTTTATTATATTCCTTGAAGTAGTAGGATGGTTCTTATGTAGAGAAAACGTAAATATGTACCACAGGCGAAGCCGGGGCGGACCGTTAGTATATAATAAATATGCTTAATTAATCCAGCAAAGAGGATTCATAACAAATTCACTCTACACTTGGGAAAAGTATATGCAAAATTCAAAATAATAATCAAGTTAATATAGATTGCAATGAATTCTCAAGAGTGAACCCACAAAACATAACTAGTAATGCCTGGGTTGTTTTCCTCAAAGATTTTCCTTACCCACTTTACCTGTAACGTAACCGTAAAGATATTATTTGATAAAACCGAGTATCTCAGACAATATTATCATAAAACAGATGGACATAATTCTATTATTTTTCCCTTGAAATCTAATTCAAAATGTCAGGCGTGTATGTCACAAACAATAATGTGTAATTTCCTAAAGTATAGATGTAATTTTGCTAACGAATTTAAAAAATTATAGCCTGATGCGGCTCTTAATTTTTGCCTGTATCATATTGATTCTTATACTTACTTTTTATAAGGTAAAGACAATAAATGGCAAGGTTTTTTTCACATAATTATGATCGTCAACGTTTCCCTTTAAAAAAACTCATAAGACAAAAATTGATTTAAAATTTACCATGCTGATATACCTAAGTATAATTTTTTCTCCAACAAATCAGTCTAACCTTTTCATTTACCAAACAATTTTAATCACTTTAAATCTCTTACCTTGTGGCACACCAAACTGCACATAATTCACAAAATAACGTACCTTTCCTCACGGATTTCCGATAGTTATTTCTACTAACCCGGCACCCCGCAGTCTTCCTGATGATCTCCTATTATTATCCGGTACACTCTAATCGACACTCACGATTCAATTTATACTCCTTTCAGCTGGAATTGATTCACTGAGATTTTCCGTTGATGAAGTAATGCGCTTAGGATTAAGGTGCCTTTAAATATATATAAAACTATAGCTTTCCGCCCGCGGCTTCGCCCGCGTATTCAAAGAAAAACCCGTTCCCGTAGGATTTCCGGGATAAAACCTATCCTATGTCCTTTCTCGGGTATCAAAATATCTCTATACCAAATTTCATGCAAATTGGTTCAGTAGTTAAGGCGTGATTGAGTAACAGACAGACAGACAGAGTTACTTTCGCATTTATAATAGGTATTAATATGGATTTGAAGTAAGATAAGCGCTAAAGGTAGGTTAGGCTTCTTGAGGCAACATCTACTTGTCGCTTTCTTAACTATTATAATAATAATATGGGATTTGGGAAATTTGATATGATAATAATATGCTTATCGAGATGACATCGAGCAGCAACGGGAACGTTCGATTAGATTTTCAAATAGTAATGTTAAAGTATTATGACTTATGAACACTATTCATTTTTGCCTAGTTGTTCAAATGTGTATGATTTTGAATATATTTAGTTCACTTCGTAAAAATAGCTTCCTCCTTTTGACATACTTTTGTCTTTTTACTTTGACTTTCATAAGCAAAAATACAAGACAGATAAAGTAATATGTCCAACACAAAACGAGTGAAACTAAAGCCTATTTCCATGTTCAAACTAAGCCGGAACGTTTTAACTTTGAAGTCGTCTGCAGAGAGAAACAAGGTCGTTTGTACGACTGTGGTTATGGTGTGAGAGCAAGCGATTATAGATATAAAAAACTTTTTTATATTAATTTTAATAATAATGGTTATGTACCCTGGCAGTGTCGTTATGTGAGATTGAACGTGAAAGCAACTCTTGAGTGCTTAGCTCATATGTTCTGTTCTGTACTGTTTTATACTGTGAACTGTCCTCAAAATTACGTGATTAAATATTATTGTAAACACTACGTATACTCTACCACGTAAATAACTTATAACCACTTTTCATTCGTTTCAAACTATTTATATTACGAAGTAGTGTTATCAAACATATTTTAGAAATTAAAGACTTTTTAACGGATTTTAAACGCGATTTATTCATTATATTATTTTTCCGACGTTTCGAACACTTTACAGCGAGCGTAGTCACGGGGAGACTCTAAAATAATATTATAATGAATAAATCGCGTTTAAAATCCGTTAAAAAGTCTTTAATTTCTAAATGTATAATACTCGCGTAAAATCAAACACTAGAAAACATATTTTATACTAGGTTTCCGCCCGCGGCTTCGCCCGCGCAGTCAAAGAAAAACCCGCATAGTACCCGTTCCCGTGGGATTTCCGGGATTGCGTCATTTTCCCGGGATAAAAAGTAGCCTATGTCCTTTCTCGGGTATCAAAATATCTTCATACCAAATTTCATGAAAATTGGTTCAGTAGTTTAGGCGTGATTGAGTAACAGACAGACAGACAGAGTTACTTTCGCATTTATAATATAAGTATGGATTATTCTAGACCCGGGATAAAAAAAGATTCTATTGAATCGCAATTTGCCGTAAAAATGCAGGTGTGGGGATTTTTTGACGACCAGTTTACAATTTTAATTACTTTTGTTTTGAATAGATTACCTACTATGTAAACGTTCCATACATTTTTAGTATTCTCATAATATTTAGTGGCCTTGAATTTGAATTAACAATCCAATAATGTAAAATCTTTTCATTTTCCTATATCCCAAGGTTGCCTGGAAGAAATCGCTTCAAAGCGATAAGGCCGCCAATTTGTACGGTGTAGATTCCTTCTGTATGAAATTGTATTTTATATCTGTGCATTGTACAATAAAGTGTTTTATTATTATTATTAAAATTAATTTATTAGATATAATATTGCTTATGAGTTAACATAAATAATTTTATCATTCCTGCCTCTATAATCACAGTCTAAGTATTTAGACGCAATACTTTATCAAATTAAATTCCATTCACACATTTAATAACGCTTCAACTCATATATTATTATTTGGTACAAAGCATCTTAAATTATTATTTATTCATTAATGTTTAATTTTAATGTTTCAATTATACCTTTAGGAGTAAGATTAAGTTTATATCACGTCATACTCTACTTTCTGATTATTTTGTTCAATTTGAAAGTTATATTCAAATAAAGTTCCATAACAGCTAGTAGGTAAACTACTAAAGCAAACAAAAGATGCAAAGATTTTTTTAACATCAACACTTCACTAGTGTTGAACACTTCACTTCACGATTAACTATTTATTTTCTAGCAATCGTATTAGTAATTGAAAACGAAGAACTATAAATGTGGCAGCTAAAATTCGCGTCAAAAAAAATTGAAAAACAAAAAAAAACAAGACCATAATGTAACTGTTTTTAAACGGACTGACAAAGCGACGGGCTGACAATAGTCACGGGAAATTTTGTATTTTCAATTCTCACAAAGCTTCTTTCGTATTGCCGGTTTAAAATGTCCTTTTAATTTTAGATACCTACATTCGGACTGAGGAAATAGAATTCGATGCGAATTTCTTTTTGCAAACGGGTGATATTAAGGTAGATCCACTTTTCTGCTTTATGATTATGAGTTGAATATTCTTTAAATAATAATAACAAGAACTTAACACACAGTTTGACGTTGAATTTCAGGACTGAATAGATGTTTTATAATATTATTTAAATTACCTACTATAATTTTTAGGCAGATGTATGCAACCTTAGGTATTGGTAAATAAGTGAATAGACATAATATGATGAACAAGAAAATTTGAGGCTTTGAGACGCTCCAGTAATGGTATTCTGGTGGCTGTCTCTAACTATTGTGACAATCCTTTACTTCTGTACTGATGCAATGTTCATGCCTCATATTATGTTAGGGATAAAACTATGAAGCCAAGAAAAATATAAATGATGTTCTAATTGTCTTTAATTTTAATTTTGTACAATTCTATTACATTGTAACTTGCATATGGGTACACAATATATCCTGAAATAAAACAATTTTATTTATTTTATTTTGAAGTTATTTTGAAATACTCTTCCTGGATATCTGTTACTCTTGCCTATTTGCACACAAAATTCGGCATATAAGCATCACAATACTCTACCTCTATAACATACTATATTACAATTCCCAAGCATACACAATTAATAAAGACTCTAATCACACGGCATCACACCGTCACTGCTACTAAATCTCCACCACTTATCTTTAATAATTAGACAGGCTTTTGTTAAAAGAAATAACCCAGCCTTCAGAGCACCAGCCTTTGTCCAACGAGGATCTTTTATAGAACGCAGTTAATGGGCATCCCTTTGTGTATATAATCATATTCCCCTAAACAGGGCCCTTAGCCTGGTACTTGTTTTAAAAAGGTTTGCGCTTTATTTGTTAGAAGACGGGGAAGTTAATACTAATTCATAGTTATTTTGATGTTTCCTCTAGCTTTGTTCATGGTACCAAAAATTATAATTATTAGAATCTTTATTCGTCTTTATTCTGCATTAATAGTAAATCTTTACATTACATGACAGTATTGTACAGAAACAAACATTCCAACGAGATCATAATATAATATAAATTTTTATTTCCTCACCATAAATTACATCATACTTATTCGTATCATTCAATATTATATATAACTAGCGGTCCGCCCCGGCGTCGCCCGTGGTACATATGAAAAATAGATGTTGGCCGATTCTCAGACTTACCCGATATGCACAGAAAATTTCATGAGAATCGGTCCACCCGTTTCGGAGGAGTATGCAGACTAACATTGTGACACGAGAATTTTATATATAAGAAGAAAGAAGATAATAGCTATATTTCGTAGAAGAACAGTTTAAATAACAAATTAATTAATCAAATCTTGTTAAAGATTTATCTATCTTATTTAACAAATATTAAATTAGTTACCGTCACGGCTTCTAGTTATTAGTTTAACATATTTTATGAGTACAAAATGTGAAATATTGAAAACATATGAAACTTTCTCTCTTAGCTCAGACTAATTAGACCCGTTTTCAATATCATAAATGTATGAAATTGCTATAATTGTACCGCTGCTGTTCTATTTTTGCGTTAAAAAGCTTTTCGTGTCAGCAAAATTATGCTAAGTTCACGTAAGATCGTTTCGGTTTAAGCGTTTTTTGTTTACATCCCGGTTTACGATTGTAATACTCAATACAAGCCTACTTACTCAGCTTAAAATGTATGTTTTTAAATGAGACTGGCAAATGTTTCAGTCGCTGCGAGAACTAACCGATTAAGAAATTTTCTATGAACAAAAACGTTGTGTGTGATGTTTGTATTTTAGTATTACAATTGGGTTACTTTTAAGCAAGGAAGAATAGGTATAGGAATAAATTTTAATTTTAAGGGATATAAAAAGAAACAAGACTCACTTTGGGTCCCTGCGTCACTCCAGTAGTAGTAGTAGTAGTAAAAAAAGAAACATACCATAGGTAGCACCGTGAAACAACTCAACATTTTTGTAGCAACTGAACTAATTTTAATGATTTCTCGATATTCCTCTCAAAAGGAATAATTTTTCACTGCTTGTAAGGTTTACAACCTAGAAGCCTTCTCCGATAAATGAATAACATTCTTCAATTCGTATCTGTAGTTTTTGTAATTACTTCATTCAACTAAACAAAGTTTTCAGTTTTATATTATTAGTACATACATATAAATCTCTAACCACTTAACCCTCCAGGACCGACCGCTCGCGCACAACGCGACAGCCCGCGTGTTCCACAGCAACCAGAGCCTGGTGCTGCAGAAGGTGACGAGGCAAAGCAGCGGCAGGTACGCGTGCTCCGCGCTCAATGGGGAGGGCGAGACCGTGTCCAACGAACTGCATTTTAGGGTTAAATGTGAGTATTGAATGTATTAATAGATAGATATACTACTGTATTTTAGGGTTAACTAAGGAAGATAAATTGCACATGATGAAATAAATGGTACAAATATAAAGCTTCTTACAACGTGATGATATTATAGTATAAATAGACGTAAGTAATCGTACATAATATAATGTATTTCGTTGTAGTTTATGTTGAATTTTATGTGACTACTAGCTGTTGCCCGCGACTTCGTCCGCGAATACGGAGGACATCGAAAATCTGAGGAAAACATGAGTGAATTTGATTTAAATTCTACATTACTTAGTAATTCAAATAATAATCTAAATTAAATGTAGATTAACAGTTTGAGCGCATCATTATATAATATGTACCTAAGTATTAAATTACGTTATAGTTTACATAGTAGTTTTACTAAAAACACGATGACTTTCTTTCGCGCTCGGTACAACAAACTAAGCATGTTTGTGGTACGTGGCCCGCGTCACTCGACCCCCCGTGAGTTCCCCTCCGTTACTATGCGAAAATACATTCGTCGCCCTACTGTAGGAAAAATTGTAATATTTTAAATTCGAGAAATATTGATTTCTTGTATTCGACTATTCGTTGTAGTCGAATACAAATATATTTGAAGAAACTTAGGTTGGCCTTCAGGCAAAAGGGATCCTATCAAATGATAAACTTGACCTTGTATCTTAAAAGTAAGCATGAAAGGATCCTCTGATAATTGTTGAGCATCAAAGGATCATTTAAAACGCACTACTATAAGAGCGAATATTGTCTAAGAACTGTTTAGATTGCACATGTTCCTCTAAAAGTAGTGATTTCAAAGGTTCTGGTATATCTTCAAACGAAAGCCGACTCCTTACTCCTCTTTAAAGCATTACAAAAAGAACATGCTACGTTAATATCGCCTATACAGAAGATGATCTGTAATCAATTGTGAGGTTATAAGCAAACCCACTTTTATATTTGTCGGACCACACCACCGAACTCGTAGATTGATCTTCTATGTTTACCTCTAAGTCATTAAGACTGTCGAAATCTGTCTACAGTAAGACGGGCCTCTCGCTATTCGTCCGTTTCAAGAGACCAAATAGTTTCAATTCTTAATCTTTCATTAAACAAACTTATTAATCGTACTTGTCTCAAATAATCTTGTCTCAAATAATGGTAATATTCGCGTCCCTACTCTAGTCATTGCTTATGCTCATGTTCATCTTCAAGAGATCAAATAATGTTATGGTGCACCCTATCATTTGTCAAACGGTCTTCATATTGAGTAAAAGTTTCAGATTATCGAGATAAAATATGCCATTTGCGATCAGCTGTGAGACGTTATACCCTCTCAGTGAAGGTTTCGGTCTCACAGGCAATTCTCGTTGTGAAGCGGTTTCAGGTTCTCGGCATAACACATGTTGTTTTCGGTCAATAGTAAGCCTCTTACCTCTAACGATCCTTGAGAACTCTTATTTCTCATTTTCTTAGCTTTGATCGAATTTCGATATAAAGATTTTTTAGGTAGCACTGATGCGAGTGAATAAAAATTAAGTTAAAACGGACTGAGAGTGTTATAATCATCAATCATCATCATCATCAATACATATAATAAAATTGTGGAAAAACGATGTCTGTACAATGAAAATATGTAGAAAAAAATTAGCAGGTGTTATTATTAAATCGATCTTGAACCCAAAACTGTAGTTAAAAAATTTTTTGTCTGTATGTTTGTGCACGCTAATCTCAGAAACGGCTCATCCGATTTAGATGCGGTTTTCACTAATGTATTGTGGTAATCTTCATTTAACATTTAGTGTTTATTTTATATCAATCGGTTCATAAATAAAAAAGTTTATGACAATTTATAAGTAATCACGGCGAACATTTGCTAAGGCATTCTATTTTACACTGTACAGTGTACGATAAAACGTAATTTATCTGTTATATGTACGCTACAGTTATTCCTTTACATGTCCAGGTGATCATATCAAAATTCCCCAAGGGTTTGGGGGTAAGCTGAGGTAGTGGGGGGGGCGGGGTCAAATTAACATTATGGTTACTTCTAATAGGTAAATTTTCCACATAAAATGTCCTTTAAATTATGTCGTATTATATTTTTAACCCCCGACGCAAAAAGACGGGTGTTATGTGTTTGACTGCTATGTATTTCTGTGTGTGTGTGTGTGTCTGTCTATGGCACCGTAGCTGGCTAACAGGTAAACCGAATTAGATGCGGCTTTTTTTTGTTAGGCAGCATATTTTCCGACGCTGGTTCTTAGATAAATTATATCAAAATCGGTTCATCCAATTATTATACCTACATAGGGGTAAAAGTGAAAAATGAAAAAAATGATATAATAATTTATTTTTAAGGATCGTCGGGAAGTTTATGAAATTATTTATTCCTTTTTCTATACACTTTTCTTCGTCTAAACGGTTTAGTTACGTGCTCCCTCTCTCTCTCTTCAGCCTTTAGTTACGTGCGTGAGACAGGAAACATCTAATTTGGATTTGTTGCTGGATTTGATAAAAATTGAGTATCGATTAAGCTGATCAGTGGCTACACCATACATTATTAAAAACATCCATTTAAGAAAGGAAGGAAATAGAATTTGCTCCTCTCCCCCCCTGGTTCCTAAAAAATAATATGACATAATTTAAAAGAAATTTTACGTAGAATTAGTTAGGTATTTCTTTTTTGATTTTCGATATTATATACTAATCATAATTTTTAATTACAATATTATGTAGTAACTATTTGGTATAGGTTAGGCATTTCATTTCTTGATTTTCATTAATAAGTTGGTACGTAAGTTTTTTAGCTCAGTTTAGTAAGAAATTTTAATAACAATTCTTTTAATTATTTATGGTAGTACGTATTTACTCAATAATTGTATGTTAAGTAGTAATTCAGCATGGGCGTAGCCACGGTGGGGCTGGGTGGGGCGCTTACCCTGGCTTTGATCTGGTAGGTACCAATTGTGAAGGGGAGTGGGCGTGGGCGTTGGCGTGGGCCTGGGAGTGAACGTGGGAGTGGAAGCATGAAAATAAAAACAATTATTGTTGCCCCACCCTGAGCCCATGGTCATAGGTCCCATAGTCACTATTCCACGCGGACGAAGTCGCGGGCACAGCTAGTAGACAAATATAATCAGAAAGCTTTGAACTCCTAAGCTCAACCATAAAAGATAGACATTTATGATGTCGGGAGATATTTTTTATATAATATGGAGAACATTTCTTTCATACTTGATTTCTGTGTAGCTTTAACCATTAAGGTTGCACACGCGACGAAAGCTTAAAAATGGAGTTACTGCTCTGCTCACGAATATGAAAAATAATTGAACCAAGTTTCGTTTAAATCCGTCGAGTAGTTTTTGTTTTTATAACGGTTATACAGACAGACAGACAGACAAAAATTTTTGGCGTCAGTGTCGATCCCTAATCACCTCGTGATAGTTATTTAGGAAATATATTTCATGTACAGAATTGACTTCTACAGATTTAATATAAGTATATAAGTATACATATATTTAGATTCCAATTTCCATGTAACGTTAAATTCGACTATACAATAACTAACAGACAACGCAGGTTACTCTCGTTTCCGTAAGTTGAGGCGGCTACATATTCGGTCCTCATAACATCACTTTTTGTGAACGAAACGACAGCGCGGTTTAATTCGATGCCAACATCAGAAAAAAGGAAATATTTTTAATTGAGAAAAATATTATGATTTACACTATTAATACTATTTTAACATTAACACAAAATATAAGACTGTGAGTGTGTAAAAATAAATCCAGCTAGTTTCACATCAAACTTATGTTTTTAATTAGGTATACGACATGAAAATATATTAATTACCAAGCAATAATCATACAGGTAAATACTGAACAAAAGTATTAACAGTCAAAGTATATTTTTACTTACAACATGTAAATGATGAAGGAATAATAATAATTATCAACGAACTAACCTTTTTGTATTATTGTTTATAAATATAAATTCATAAACAATAAATTTATAAAGAATAGAAAAAATTCGACCACTAAAGAATGCTGGTTCGAGTCCCGCCTCGTTATCCAATTTTTAAAACACGAAGAATTTTAAAAATGTAACCAATGAACACAATCAATATTAGATTAACTGTAATGGTGTCTAGTTTGACTTAAAATAATAAAGATCTACCCTCACTTTTAAAAATGTAGTATATTCACACGAATTATAAGCGCACCTTATAGGGAAGGGAAGATATGGGTTAAAGAGTTAAATAAATAAATAACATAATTATATTTAAATTATTAATTTTTAACATTGTGTTCAGTAGTGTTAACATGTAAATTGATTTGATTTTTACGAAATCTCATAGATGGCGCTGTTTCAAATTTGTATACTAATAAATTCATTAAACTGATTCTCTGCCCAAATTACGTAAATGACATAGTTTTTATTGTGTAAAGCTAGATAATAGCATAGCTTACCCGAAACCAACATTTAAACATGAGTCTTTAGATTGTACGCTGTCGTAATACACGGAATACGTAAGAAAAAAAAAGGTTCACAGCTCCTCCCCCGAAGGTGATAGCATGATAATATGTTTAAAAAAGCCTCACCCGACCTGTTAGTAATATTCATGCAAAATTTGAAGTCAATCTATGCAGTACTTTTCGAGATTAGCCTGGACAAACATACAGACAAACAGACAAACAGACAAACAGACAAACAGACAAAAATTCTAAAAACTATGTTTTTGGCTTCTATATCGATTATAGATCATGGATTATGTATTCTTTTAAAAAAATATTCAATGTACAGTTTTGACTTTCCTACGATTTTATTATATGTATAGATTCATGGAATCCAAAATTCCATGTATGGCAATCTCCTTATTTACTTTTTTGACATTTGACATCAATCAATCAAAATAATATTTCTATCAAAATAAATATAAATTTTGTGTTTTCAAGAGGATAATTTTTAATTATGTTCTTAAAAATCCTATAAATCTATGGGATAACAAATATCCTAAGAAAACATCAATCTGCGTTATGTTTTTATATAGTTAAAGCTATTAGTTTTAGATTACTAATATTTTGTTATTTGTGAAGTGCAATAAAATTCTAATCAAAAGACTCTAAAAGCTCTACAAGATAATTCTGCTCAATTCGAAGCCTTTCGAGAAATCTTTAAGACATTATAGAAACGGACGGAACTAAAACTAAGGACGGAACGGATAATTTGTATCACTTGTATTTTTAGCTTGTATTATTACATATATTATATTATGTGCATCATTGTATATTTTATTACAGTTAATAATGTTCACGGGTAATTATTTATGTAACAAATATAAATATTTATCTATAAATTTTATAATTTACAGATGAACAAGTTACTAGAATTATGTTGATGAGAGATGATGGTTTTGAGCCAAATTTTCAACTACGCTATTATAAACTGTCAAATTTAAATTTTTCTAATAAATTTTTTTCTTAATTCGGTCGTTTTTTATTTGTATTCATCTGTATAATTTTATTATCCTACAAGTTCAGAAAGAAATTAATCGAATATGAATGCAATAATTTAGGCTGAATAAATGCAGACAGCAGTACACTACATATTTTAATATTTATTTAATATAATATAAGAGGCTTCTTAACATCCATACTAATATTATAAATGCGAAAGTAACTCTGTCTGTCTGTCTGTTACTCAATCACGCCTTAACTACTGAACCAATTTGCATGAAATTTGGTATAGAGATATTTTGATACCCGAGAAAGGACATAGGATAGGTTTTATCCCGGAAATCCTACGGGAACGGGTTTTTCTTTGAAAACGCGGGCGAAGCCGCGGGCGGAAAGCTAGTTTTCAATAAAATTTTGAAACCATCTTAAAAATAAAACATTATTTGTTTATTTTATTTTAATAATTGCAATAACTTTAAATAAGAGAAAACAATATTGCGTTAAATCATGTAGCATCGGAAGTTTGAAATATCTTTTTTATTATAAAATTATAATAATCTATAATTTTTCCGACATTATCAACCGTATCTACAAATCCACACAAACCGTAAGGCCCTTCTCCCATTACGATACTTCTAGAATACGATACTCGAGTAGAATACTAGTTAGATATTTGCTCGCTACCCGATGCTCACATATTATGCGACTGAAAAATGACTAAATTCATCATTATTGTGCCTCGTTTTTGTAGACGGACGCTATGTCGAGCGATTCCAGTGACGACGTAAAAGTAGGAAGTAGGTACTGCAGGATTCATCCATATATTGAAAGAAACATAAATTGTAGTTTTTATAGCCGCACGAGAACTACAACATGATGATAAGAATTTTTTATCTTTCTACCGAAGAGATACGCGCGAAACGCGACGCAAAAGCGACCAATTAAACTAGTCGCGGACGTAAAGGATACCGGTAGCGTAATGGGAGAAGGGCCTTCGAGATCTTGTCGAGATCAAACGTCGGTATCATAACGATTGACAATGTCAAAGAATAATTTGTTTTGACAATATTCGAATGTGTTGCAAAGAAATGATTTTCCAAATCCATGAAATCTATATTTTATTTATTTTTCATATATCTACGGAATTGAAATAATGATGTTATTAATTTAGATAAAAATGCATTGCTACAAGGCTATTATTATATAAATATTTTGACGCATAACGGAAAGTTTTGTGAAGAATAAAAATTATAAACAAATATGTATCCATTGTATACTTCCATCAAATTGGGGAGAGGTATTAAGCGACATCATTTTCATTGCTGAAGACGGGACTATAAATTAGTTATCGGTAATTACCGTCTAATTTGTACAGACTACGGCCCCTGTTTTGAAAAAGCCCGGTTCATTTAAACTTGGAGCTCATTCGAAACAATCAGTTGGAACCAACAATAGCGCCTCAGGATTAATTAAGGCACGGACATATAAATTATAATTATTATAAACGCGGAGTCATCGCTGCTAATTTATAAGTATAGTAAATTATATTGTTGGTGAAATATTGTTATATTTGATGATGGTGGATTTCAAAATTATTTTAAGGAACCTAAATACTAACCGCATAAACGACGCTATCTTCGCATAAACTAATAATAAGTTCGAACCTAGAACACATATTATTTATTTCAATGCAAATATTATACACCAAAAATGTTATTATTATTATTGCCTATCCTATACCTATGTTCCCCATTTAGCTCAGTAGTCACCCAGTACGCCTAACATCAATGTACGTATTATTGTATAGTATGTGAATGCAATTTTAAACATATAACCTTCTCGAAAAATACAAAAGACGTGTGGCACTCGGGGACTGCCGCGGTAAAGCTATTGCATAGCATGCCTTCAAGCCACACCTCCGAGCCCGTCGGAGTGGGGAGTGTGAGGTTTTTTCGTTACGGAAATTCTCGATTCGGTCCCCGCGCTCAAGGCCCGCGATAGAAGCTATGCAATAGCTTAATAAAATTAAGAACATAATACAATTTACCTTCTTCTACAACTTCTGAAAAACTATATTTTGTCCATACGGGTGTTTATTAATACTATCCCAAAATTGTGGAATCTTCCCTTTACCTTCAAATACATACAAATATTCAGTCCAATAAATGTTTCCAGCTGAATTTAGATTTAATTGAACTGCAGTATTGTAAACAGAACGGTATTGAATTTGATTGGAATTTCAGTTCGTAATGCACTAATTATTAAGCTGATGAGAAATACGTCCTGCAATCTTCGAAATAGATTTCAATATATTCAAATATGGTAGAAGTATCTAGAAATATATTTGAATAGAGATATTTATATGTGAGAAACTTCTAGAAGCTTTACATCGACTTATTATCTGTTAATTAATATGATGGGCTATTTATTAATCCCTTTGAAAACAGTTATAAGTCATGTAGTAACTTTTTAATAATCTGCAGTAGTTATGGTCCTGAATATACGTACGAGTTAATCCGATTGTTTATATGTACCTATCTATTGAAATAGTTTTCTGAAAATCTAATTTTCTGTAGAATTTAAAATGTAGATGCCAGTATGAAAAACTTCCGTATATGATTGGCTTGGTATTAGCAATGTTATGGCGAGCCTAAGAGAATAAGGGATTCATCTATTTGTATATTTGTTTAAGTAATATAAATTAACACAATTATTAATATGTGTGTTAATCTCAAAAACAACATAAATTATAAAATATTACTCTGAAATGATTACTGGAACGTTACAAATACACATTTCTCAGAAGTACATCCTTTACGCTTCATATTTTAGCTTTCGATTTATTGAAATATTAATAAAATGTGATTACAGGCGCCTTCATGTGAATAATGATGATAACTCGTAGAATTTCTCACTGCACGTTTATATTTTACTGACATTCAAGAAGGCGCGTTTAGGATAATGTTTTTTATCCTTATTCGATATTTATGAGGTACATATCCTATCCTAATAATCCTACTACTAATATTATAGTGATAAGGCCGCCGATTGTACTACATCTTTCTTGTACCATATTTTATTCTTATTGTTTCCTATTATTAAGTGATTGTATTACAATAAAGTGTAATAAATAAATAAATAAATAAATTATTATTATGCGCAAGTTTGTGAGGATGGATGTCTATGTGTATTCTTATATATAAAATTCTCGTGTCACAATGTTTGTCCTCAATGGACTCCTAAACCACTTAACCGATTATAATAAAATTCGCACACCATGTGCAGTTCGATCCAACTTGAGAGATAGGATAGTTTAAACATGTAGGTACCACGGGCGAAGCCGGGGCGGACCGCTAGTATATATAATTAAATATATATATATTTGTTACTATTTCACGTAAATACTACTGAACCGATTACAATGAAATTTAGCACACATAAAGAGAGTAACTTGGATTAACAAATAGAATAGGTTTTATCTCGGATATCCCACGGGAACGGGAACTATGCGGGTTTTTCTTTCAAAACGCCGTCAAAGCCGCGGGCAAAAAGCTAGTTATTGTCATACTTGTAAATCGGTTAAAAATTCAATTTTAATATAAACTAACTATTTGTCCCGGCTCCGGCATATATTTTTCTAATAGTCTTTTTAACATTTTGTAGGTACGTCCTTAAGATTTGAAGATTCGAATTATCCTTCTTTAAAACTATTTCTCTATTCAAATTCAAAATTATTTAATGATTTCGTGATTAACTTTTATAGACTTTAACTGAATTTAATAGCTAGTATTAATTTACCACTTTCATTCTAATTTTCGTAATACTAAAAGTGAATTATTAATGTTTACGAAAACCGTAATAAATCTGCAAAATTTAAATTCTTAAATAAACTAACTACCTTGAAGACGATCATTAAAACTTGTCGATGAAACTTGTATCGTTTATCGCAACTAACGCAAATTTCACTTCGTTAACTTTGAAGGTTTTTGTTAGTGCGTGTAGAGTTCTCGAACATTCGACCTATATAATTTCAATGCCATTTTTTAAAATTCAAACCAAATATTCGATTATTTCAGATAATAATCGATTATTTCAGATGGAAACGTGATATTTTCTAATTAATGGTTTAGTTTCGATAAAGTGTCTTTGTTTGAGTGATTATTTCAGATGGAAACGTGATAGTTTTCTAATTAATGGTTTAGTTTCTACCTATATAATTTCAAACCAAATATTCAGCAAATCTTTTACAACTGGAAATTTTGAATAGTCATAGAATTTTCGGATTCACCCGCGTGGCTCCGCTCCTGTTGGTCTTAGCGTAATAATAATAATATATAGCCAGCCTTCCTCGATAAATGAGCTATCTAACACCGAAATAATTTTTCAAATCAGACCAGTATTTCCTGAGATTAGCGCGTTCCAACAAACAAACTCATCAGCTTTATAATATTACCTAAGTATAGATCAGAAAGTTTCTACGACGAAAAACCGACAAGAGACCTTCTCCATTCGAGTCATGTTGCGTTAATACAAAGTAACAATAATTGTTAAGAAAACAGCGTTCCGTGTGTAAAACATACAGTCAAATATACAGGGTGTCCCACTGTTGGTATACTAAGCTCAAAGGAGGTTATAGTTTTGCATACGCTGAGTACGTAAAAAATACTTATAAAATTCCAGACGCAGTTTTTTTTCAAATAGATGAATTCTTAAAACTCTATGTGTACACCCATAACAAGCAACCCGCCCAGGTTTGCTACTATCACGTGACCTATCGTTTAAGATTATGTTTTCATAGACAAAATGCTCACATTAGCAAAGTGGTATATGCCGGCTGCGCGAAGCTAGAGAAGAAAATATGGATTTTCAGGAAAAATTTTGCAAAATTTTTTTGATGTAATTTTGTTGTTTAAGTATTTTTTACGTGATTAGTGTATGCAAAACTACAAGTCCCTTCGCGCTTAGTATATCAATAGTGGGACACCCTGTATATTTACCAAATAAGTTTCTAAACAAACTTATTCTCGAATACCTCATAACACAAAGTGCACATGCAATACTTTTCTCAACTTTCATCTTAATTAAACTGACACAGTTATATCTAACGTAAATTAACTATTGACTGCATGCCCCAGGTGCCTGGTGACGTCACACCCGCGTCCCAAGACGAAACAAGACAGGAATTTTTAATGGACCCATAGCGGGAAATGTTGCAATAAATTTCTGCTCCGAAAGAAAATTGTTTCGGAATGAAGTTGCGACTTGCGACTCCGTAGCTTTTGTTTCAATTTAAAATGTCGCTTAAATTGTAATGTTAGTGAGG
>CAJQZN010036554.1:0-12747 GCA_907164685.1 Colias eurytheme | reverse complement strand
TAAGTGTACACTTAAGACAACTTAAGATGTGTTCTATTGGATTGTTGGATCGATTGTTTCAGATGGAAACGTGATAGTTTTGTAATTTGGGGTTTAGTTCCGATAAAGTGTTTTGCTTGTTGTCGTACCTGATAGAACATATTTTCAGTTAAATTAAATACTATTTCGCTTCTCTCAGCGGTAATTCGTTAAGGAAATATGTAATTGATAATAACGTACAAATAAATGATCACCTATTAAGAAAATTATATATTTTACAAAATATCCATGTTATCACCACTGCAGTAAACCAGCTATACACTACACAGGTATGATCAACCAACATTTTTTACGTCACTTCTAGAACTGTCTTACTTCTATACCTTCAATAACAAAAATACTATAGCCAGATAATATTATAATGAAATTACTCTCGAATGAAACTTTAATATCAAATAGTGCTTATATTTAGCCTCCTTACGCTATTTATAACATAATTTTAGTCTCCGAATCCGCAGGTGCTCATTCAGTACTATACCTACCGTCTATTATTAATCACGACTCGACCACGTGCGTAATTACTGTAGCCATTTGCGAAATTCTAATTATATACGTCATACGACATGGTGGTTTATTATCTAGCATTAAAGGGTTTTAGTTAATCTTTAAATTATTTGATTAGGATGACTTGCTATGTCTTATCATGTTTATATTACTTATATTTAATGTATGTCAATATTATATGATATATCAATATTTGATAACATAATATCAACTTTTAAGTACGTAAGTTAATACCTACCCAATTTTGGACAATTAGGTACTAGGAGATCCGGTAAAGCCGGCTTTTCGCAATCATATAATATCTAAATTTAGATATCAATACCCGCAATACTGGATTAAAATTGCATTTCCTTAATGTTTATAAAGCTTTTGGGATTTTACAACATAAAAGATAATACCTATTATCTTTCCTTTACTACCTACCTATTAATAATTCGGTTTTAACATTATAAAACATGATCTACACTAATATTACCGAGATGAATTTACAAATCTCATAAGAGGAAATCTATTACACATCATGTCCATCTTAATATCTCATTTATATATTAATTCACAACTGCACCACACATTTTATACCAAGCCCAATCTCCACTAGCGATATTTCGTTTAAAAATCCGTATGTATATCCGAACAAGGCTCCGGTTTGTCCCAATAAACAATGGCAATGTTTCGGAATCGGAACCAATATTTGCGCCGAAACTCATAGCTTACACTGGAATAAAAAAGCGCATGATCCCAACAGCTGTCCTTTTCACATTGCTTTTTTTCTAGGTTTAACATTTGTGCAACTTTTTTCGGGGGAAAACATTCAAATGTTTAATATTTTACAAAATAACAAGGTAGAATTGAATAATAATGTGTAGGTATTCAGGTACATAGATACTAGGTAAAATAGATGCTACAATATATTATGGTATATTATAATTAGGGTTGATACAATATAGCACATTTTCATTTTCTGGCTGCACTCAATAAGTCTTTGTTTTTATCTTATTGATGTTATAGATAATGATAAAATTATGTTCACAAATGATAGGCGTGTCGTTAATATGTTTTAGACGATTAGTATATTTTTTAATTTCTTCCTACATCCAAGTTACTAGGTATCACCTACTTATACTACGTATAGTACCAGGATTTAGACGACATCCTTCGCGAACATTCGATGCGTTGAATCCATATAACCGAACTTTATACTCACGCAATACTTTCAAATTACAATACAAACGTGCTACAAGTACAATCAACGGAGTGCATTTCCTTGTATTTCCTAAATAAAAGTAAAGAAAAGTATTTTACGAAGAACAATGAAATTTTATTAGAGAATAGCTCTCATTTCGAAAGCTCTCCACCTTTCCAAGAATTAAATAGGTGTTTCTATCTATATAGAGCTCAATAATAAAATATTTCTACAAGATTAAACTCAATGAAAACGCTTTTAATTTTAACGCTTTCGTCTTTCTTAGTTCGAAGAAAATTGTGCTAACAATTTACTGGAAAGCTTATTGGTAGGTAGTTATTAACGTTTAATTTTTCAAATACTTCGATGAAGTTATACGATTGTTGTATTTCTGTATAATATGTATTCATTAATATAATGTAGAGCGAAATAAAATGTATGATAAACGATTAGAAAAGACCTCAAAAAGAGAAACCAAGTAAAACAGTGTATAATTTTGATATTTGATAAAACTATATAGTAAACTCGACAGTTTTCTATCAACTTTACAATTAAGTAACTCGACAAGTTGTAATACTTCTAATATGCATAAATTATGTCGGCCTGTTTTATTTATTTACAGCTATTTTGATAGTACTCTACGAGAGAGAGCTAATCATATAAGAAGTTACTCATTTAAGACGGACAAAGCCACGGTCCTTCTAGTAACATCATAAAACCGTTGACCAATATCTCAAGCATCGCGTGTCACCGGGTCGGCTCCACTTAATGCATTTCACCTTCGATTCCACTCCAACCGTACTCATTTCTATCAAATTGCTCTACAGCCCTCCGAAACACCACAAATTATATCAAACGTGTACACGCTAAAATAAACCATGTCACCACACCTGAGAGGTCGGAATTGCGTACAACTATTGTACCCAGTGATTCCTTTTCGATACTATCTGGCCCACCTAAATCGTGATGTCTCCGTTTCAATCTTCACAACGAATGAACTATTACAGAGACAGTTCCATTGCGAGATTGGAATACGATAATGTTTTCTCATTTGCACAGCTGTATTGAAATACCTAACTGAATATTTCTAGGTAACATTGCAATATTATTTATAGTAAATTGTCGTAAATAAAACTTATATTTAAGTTTTCAAAATTGTGAAGTCAAGAGGATCCAATCAAGAAAAAGCAATAACTGACATTACCGTAGATAAACAACTATTACCATTAAATTAAATTATTCTGCAGTTAGGTACTTTAAAATATTAAAATGAATTAAAAAGAGTCTGCTTTCAGTTTCTCTTTAATTATGTAAGCGTACATATGTAGTTGTTTCATACATCCATTATTGATCATGTAATGGATTTTACCTTCCTGTTACAAGTAAAAAACAACGTAAGAGCGTTTAATTTAAAGCCCAAAGGTCTAATATCTATACTAATATTATAAAGCTGAAGAGTTTGTTTGTTTGAACGCGCTAATCTCAGGTCTGGTTTGAAAAATTCTCTCGGTGTTGGATATAGCCCATTTATCGAGGAAGGCTATAGGCTAATAAATATCACGCTAAGACCAATTATAGGAGTGGAGCACTGCGGGTAAAATCGCAGGGCACAGCTAGTCTGCTATAATTTTAGTTAACACCGCAGAAAACATTTCGTACAGTTATGTACTTAATTAACAATATAATTTATGATGTTACAACGTGTAAAAATACGTGGTGCCATCGTATTTAAAAATTTTAAAGGATATTTCAAAATAGTACAGATATAACTCCTATTTCTTGTTTCACAGATGCCCCCTCCTGTCGCAGTGGTAGTACCACGGGGGTATCCGTGGTGGGCGCAGCGCGGGGGGAGTCCGTGGTGATCGTGTGCGAGGTGGACGCGGACCCACCAGCCGCGGTCTTCAAGTGGAAGTTTAACAACTCCGGAGAGACCCTCGACGTACCAGCTGATCGATATACGTCGAACGGCAGCGCATCTAGTTTGAAGTAAGTGCTGCTGAAGTAAATACTGGTCCAAATTAGATATAAGTAGAGGAACTCCTGTGAAATACTAGTAGATATAAGTAGGGGAATACTTGTTTTATAGCATATTAAATTTATAGTTGGATGCTATGAAATAAGAAGGGGAAATACTTATTTTACGGAACATTTTTAAATACAGAAAGTATTTTTAAAATATAAAAAGAGAAAGAAATAAACATTCATTTTTAATGATGATTAACAGAAACACACAATAATTAACCAAATAAACGTAAAAAAATCGTTGAAATAAATTAAGGCCCATATGAATTTGACTAATAACAGCCTACAAGTTGGTCTCCGTTTATCTTACCGTATGCAGACACCTAAAATATTTAAGCGGTGTCCACGTGGTTATGTTGACCGCACCTTAAGCTGTTCGAGCCGTGTTTCGGCTAAGGGTTACTAATTGAGACGAACATGAAGTGATATTAAATACGTAGCTCTACATCATAAGTATTTTTTGTATTTTAAGTAATAGAATCCTATTTTATAAAAACAATCTTTTACAATAATCAACTTCTTAATATATTTGTTTATACTTCTTTGAATTTTTATAAGTTGCTCAGTTATAATTTTTTTTAGATACACGCCGGTAGCAGATTTGGACTACGGCACATTATCGTGTTCAGCGTCTAATGAAGTAGGTAGTCAGATCACGCCGTGCGTCTTCCAAATGGTGGCAGCTGGTAAGTTATATTATTTAACGGATAAAAATAAATCTTCTAGAAATATTTTAGCATGAATCAAGAATAAACAGAGGTCTACTAAAGTAATGGGTCATCAATAATAATCACTAACGTCTTGTAAAACAAACAACTTCTTTTAAACCTAAGCAAAGCGTTTACAATGACCACCTACGAGGATGGAAAATTATTGTGTGAACATTTATGACTGATACTGGATCTAAATGTTCACACAATCACGATGATAATACTTTTAGCACCCTCGAAATGGCTTACATGTATCTTATCTTGGTATCTGAATTAAGCTAATAAATTATTTTTTTTATGTAGTATCAAATGGCCTTTTTATTATTATCATATTAAAAAAATACCTTCATTTTTGTTTGATAGGTAAGCCACACGCGCTCCGCAATTGCACATTATGGAATCAAACCTCCGACTCAGTGGAGGTGTCCTGCGTCGCTGGCTTCGACGGTGGCCTGCCGCAGCATTTCCTATTGGAAGTCTATTCTGGGGATGATAGGAAACCTCGGTAAGAAATAATAAAATTAAATTAATCGCTCTGTAAAAATCGTGATGGTACTTTTTGGAAATCCGTTTTTGTTTATCCATTATGAACAGAAGTACAAAAATCTAACAACACGTGAGTGTTTGTTGTCAAAAATACAGTCCAATTAAGAACCTCCTTTATGTGTATAAAGAAGAATAAATAGATTCTTCTAAATATAAAAAAATAACCGTACCGAATAAGCGAAACTTTGGACCTATGCTATTTTTGACTATCACTCTTATACTACCTATAATTATATATATAGTTCCATTCTCCAACAATAAACTTTTCAGAACATCGAACATATTCAACAACAAGACAAAAATTAAAAATGCCTCGCCTTAATTATAAAATATTAATAACAGCAGCGTTAAATAGACATTACGTCCACTTAATTACGTGAGCTCAAAGTAAGCTAATGAAGACTCTAATCATACTTCTTGTGCGCAATAAAATCTAATAAGAGCGTTTCGGAACTGTAGTACAGGGTTCCGTAGAAAGGAATTTTTATTAAGAAATAGAGGAAAACAATAAAACAACTTTATACTTTAGAGAACAATAAATTGTGTATTCCGGACGAAATAAAAATTGGAGAAGTAATCGGGATGAGAGATATTATACATATATTTAGATCAATTTTTTTTATCTCAATTGATATTTTAAGCGTCTCAAATGACATATTATATGGACTTAAATATATTAATCGACTTAAAAGCTGTAAAGGTCTATAAAATACGGAACTCTAAAACAAGATTTGACTAATAAGCAGCGTTTGTCAAGAGCTGGGGGAGTTTTTAATATCGCGCATTTTTTGGTTCCGCATGCTGTTGCTCTGTGACACAGCGATGTTTTCGCTTTTTCCACCCGTTTTTCTTTTTTTGTAATTGATATGAATTGTTATTTCATAGATCTCATAAAAAATTAAACGTAATTGTGTAAATATTTTCATCTCCAACAACAAACTTGATCATCTGAAAATATAAAATAATAAGAAATGTGTAATATGTATGTATGAAATATAATTCAATAACGCAAAATAGGCTTACCAGATCTGGATGGAATTTAACACAAACGTAGAGTCATGATTTTACATTCTACAAAGCAGCAGACTTAAGCTTGTACTACATAAAAACAATAGAATTTAATTCACTGGAACAATAGCTGTGAATAAAAAAATGTATGCGTGTACTAGAGTACACACGTAATAAGTGAAACTTCTTTATGACCTTAAAAATGTCACGAGTATGGCGTAACGCAAAAATGTCACGCGTACGGCGTAACGCAAAAATGTTACGCGTACGGCGTAAAGTTTCACTTCAAAAAACACTACAGTCAAAATCTTTGAAGTTATCCTGATCTTCACATAGACAGGGGATTTGTGTCTTCATACAAACAAATTTTCACTAAAGCCTATTCTTATACTAGTTTGAGCATAACAAATGCGATTTAACAGTAAACAGATTACTGACGCACGTTTGGTAATCTTCGAAATGGTTAGAAAATCCTATAAAGTGAGTAAGTTTCTTTTATGTGGCTTTTGGTTGTATTAAGATACATGGTGAATAAAGAAAATTACATCCAATACTCGTATAGAAAAATAAAAGTGAAGTCCCATGTCCCCTAGTGGGGTAAGGGGCAGATGCATTATACATCTGTTTCACTGATCGATTTTCTTTAGGGACAAGTAGGTGATCAGCCTTCTGTGTCCTACCAGACCGAGACATTTTTTTTTTCTTCGTCCACCGGGAATCGAACCCAGGACCCCTCGGTGCTACGCTCACGCGTCAACCACTGTACCAAGGAGGCGGTCAAATATCGACGATGAAGTATCAATACCTCCTAACTAACATTTTAGCGATTTTCGTTTTATAGCATTTTCGTACTTAAAATAGAGTAATACATAGGCCCATAAAGGTTATTTCTCTGTAAACAGTCAATTTGAGCAAATATTAAAGTGTAGCAATACCTTATAACAAAAGTTGCGTCATTTTTGCTGGCAATATATTCTAACTACACCCTGAAGCGCCCGCTCTATGTTTTTAAGCACTCTTTCCTTGGGCTCATTTACAGTTTATTCCTGGGTTAAGAGTTTGGCATGCTTTCAAACCAAGAAGAAAGTATTCTAACACGTGCTTCTCCATCAAACTCAACAAACCATCGAAAAATTGCCATTCTTGATGAGTTTCCTGATGCTTTTCCAAAACTACCATCGCATTATGCGCGTAAAGATACCAACAAATTGTTCGTAGAGTCAATTAAATTACTAAGCATTGTACATGTTACTGGTTTGACGAAACAGCTGCTGACCTGACGTCTAGCACTTTTGTTTCGTTTGTAATTAATTACCTGGAAAAGCATTGTGTCAGCCAACAGCTGCCTATTATTATATTTTCTGACGGATGCACTTACCAAAATCGCAACGCAGTTACGTCGAACGCACTATTATATTTTAGTAAAAAGTATAATATTACTATAACTCAAAAGTTTTTAGAACCCAGTCACACGCAAATGGAATGCGATTCAGTTCATAGCACCATTGAACGCCAACTTATAATAATATACGAGCATTTCTCCGCAACTCGAGGTCAAGCGCCTATTTTGCGTGAGAGAGGGAGGTGGGGGAAACCAGCTAAAACTGAAACCACCCGAGCACATGAAGCCAAGCAGCTTGTGAGGGCTGCCGAAGGCTTCAGGGAGGGACCCGGGAGACCCCAGGTATCTTGCCCTGTACATTCCATGATGACGTGGGCTGCCGTTTCCTCGGACGCCATGCATGCTCTGCACAGTGGACTGTCTGTGATCCCTAAATTAAAGAGATGTTTGTTGAAGGGGCCGTTCCCTGTGAGGGTCCCTGTTATTACACGTAGTAGCACTCTGCGTAGGTTGAGAATCGGACGTGCAAGTCTAAAGTTTGGTAGGGCTTCTCTGGCATGCTTGCAGTCAGATCTGCTTGAACATTCTGCTTTTTGTGCAGTGCTAGTGAGCTGGGTAATCATCAGCCGGATCCAGCTTGCAGGTAGCGGTATAATTGGAAAAGGTCCCATGACCAGTGTTTCAGATGCCCTTCTGGCTAATATGTCAGCAGCATCGTTTCCTCATGAGTTACTGTGTCCTTTTATTCATTGTAGTACTAGGGACTTTCCCAGATCACATACCCTAGTTAGGGCTAGGTGACACTAGAATTAACCCTGAAGTGATTTCATGGCTTTTGATTGCCATGAGTGCTGCTTTGCTATCCTATACTTTGCATATGATAGGATCCGAATCGAAAAGTTTTTACATTCCTTTTGATTATGGCTAAAGCTGCAATTAGAAGTCCTAGGCATTCAGCCTGAAATACTGTATTACGGGGTCCCAAGGGGTGCGAGATGTTAATGTTTAGGTCCTCAGAGAAGACCCCAGCACCCGTGCCATTTTCAGTCTTGGACCCGTCCGTGAAGATGAGTAAATCTTCGACGCTGTTGTGCTCTGACGTGTGTTCACGTAGTATCTTATATTTCTTGACTTCAACGCCAACTTAACAACAAAGAAATTTACGTTCCAAGTGATTATGCCACTATAACCAAAGCAGCAAGAAAATCTCGTCCATATGAAGTAGAACAAATTGAAATAATGTTTTATATTAAAACCACTATCTTCGAGCATAATCACGTGTAGTGACAGGATTTTAAATCAACATTTTACTATAGTATTGATACAAAAACCTAATATTAAAATAAAAAAATGTTGTAATCTTTAGAACAATTTCTTCTAAGTATATTGGCAATAAATTGTATCTAAAAAATACGGCTTCCTGTTTAAATACAATTACAAGCAATATCTAATATCTGCATGTTTTTTTAAAAAAGCTGTGAAGTTACATTTCATAAATGATTCCATGATATCTAATATCCTTTGATAATGAACGTAAGCTAAAATAATAATTAAAAACGGTAACGAAAAAGAAATAAAACGTTTTTTTTTATCTACTGAAAAATGTAGTTTTTGTAGTTAGCATATATTGACACTTCATCGTCGATATATAGTATAGAAAAATAGGTAATTACTAAAATTATTTACTCCTCTTTTTAGGTTAGGTTTAGTATCAAGTATCAACAACAACAAAAATTGCTAGAAACTAGGATGTTTCATTTCCATTTAATATAATTAATTGGCTATCCGTTTTTATTCATTATAAATGTTATATCCAGATAAGATATAGAATATAATATCAAGCATACCGTTACACTTTTTTGAGATTATGTTCACGCATTTAAAAATAGCTCAAGTCTTTTGAAAAGACTTTACTAAATTTTGTTCCACCATTATCTAACTTCTTATGATCGCCTCCTTGGTACAGTGGTTGACGCCTGAGCGTAGCACCGAGGGGTCCTGGTGTTTGGTCCTGGTCCCGGGGATTCCTGGTGGAGACGAAGAAAAAAAAAGTCTCGGTCTGGTAGGACACAGAAGGCTGATCACCTACTTGTCCCTAAAGAAAATCGATCAGTAAAACAAATGTATAATGCATCTGCCCCTTACCCCACTAGGGGACATGGGACTTCACTTTTTATTATCTAACTTCGCGAACTAGCTATAGGTTCGTCACCAAATCTTAATATCTTAATAATATATATAAATCTCGTGTCACAATGTTTGTCCTCAATGGACTCCTAAACCACTTAACCGATTATAAGTAATAAAATTCGCACACCATGTGCAGTTCGATCCAACTTGAGAGATAGGATAGTTTAAACATACAGTAGGTACCACGGGCGAAGCCGGGGCGGACCGCTAATATAATATAATATATCAGAAAGTGAGATGAGCTGTAAACATGGTACACTCATTAAGCGCTGAACAACGTACGTTCATTATACATTAAAACCCAGCATAATGTAATAACATGAAGGAGTCAGCAGAATGCGGAATGTGAAACAATATTATAGGAAACTAGAGGTCCGCCCCGGCTTCGTCCGTGGTACATATTTCGCAATAAAAGGTAGCCTATGTCCTTTCTCAGGTATCAAAATATCTCCATACCAAATTTCATGCAAATTGGTTCAGTAGTTTAGGCGTGATTGAGTAACAGACAGACAGACAGACAGAGTTACTTTCGCATTTATAATATAAGTATGGATTCGGGAACGTTTCCCGTTAAAATTCGTGGAAATATCTGCTTTTTGTCGTATTTATTTTGGTTTTATCTTTTGGTAATTTGGTTTAAAATAAAAACCTTAACTAAATAATATACAGTTCACAATCATGTAAAAAAACATACTGCTTTTCCCTTTGCTGGTCCGTATACAGAGTAAAATATTTAAACCAAATTTCATGAACTTTATCTAAAAGGCATATTAGATTTTTTACAAACAAGCTATTTTTACTGGTAAAATTAAAACGCGAAAAAGAAGAATTAAAAAAAATTAACAAACGCCGCGTAACATTATGAACATCTCTATACAAAAATAGTAACCTAAAAACCCAAAATAGCACACATTTCAATCTATGTCAATGTAAACGTACAACGACGTACAATATAAAAAATAATTCGTTAAAGGTAATGACCCAAAAAAGGGTTAGCTACAGGGTGTTAGGAAAGGGAACAATGGAGAGAGGCTCGGACAATCGCAGTTAACAAGACTACATATTGTATGGCTGTATATTTGGACACCCTTTGTATCTTATAAGATCTCTCGTCCTATGTGGGCAAATGTTTGTTTTTATCTTTTGTTAAAAAAATTAAATAAATTAATGTAGAGGTTATTATAATGTAGAAAATCTTTATTAGTGTCGAATTTTCTCGCAATGTGATTAGCTGTATTAACGTTATTAACAATTAAGTTTTCAATAAACAAATAGATTATTTAAAAGCAACATAATATTATGAATTAATAATAAACTACTTACATAGTGGTTATATTCTAAAAAACATCAACTTATAAATAATTAATCATACACGGGTATCATATTATGTAAGTAAGTGTATGAATTATTGCTAGTATAAAAAATAATGAATATTAACTGTCAAACACAAAAATGGTAATTTGCATGTTCAGTAAATGTCAAATAATAAGAAAATATGACTATATCTACTTACCGCAAATTGTTATAACATCCTAAACCACATTTGCCTTTACAAAAACTACTATAAATTGAAACACATACATTATGTACAGAGTGGAGACGGGAATATGTCTCTATTGCGATCATAAAACAGTAATGGAGTGAAATTGCCTATTGAGGAGAAATGTATACGTAATAACATTTGCAGCAATAAACGATAGTCATCAGCTACTTTATGTTTATTTGCGAGCGTATTCTACAAAATGGCTACTGACGGAACAAAATTAAAACATATACGAACTCCTTGGCACTCAACGAAAAAGTTTTCATATGAATAATTTATTTTTGGTACTGGCCAGTTGTAAGAAAAAAAAACAAAAATCGAACGCGCGCGTTTAAAAACAGAAGACGAAGAAGAACGATTAGTTAATTTTTATAATGTGATTTTTAATTTAAGTTTTTTAATACTGTTGGCGGTGAATTAATGTAAGTTTTTTTTTGTTTAATGTTAAAAATCAAATATTATACGAACTAGATTTCAAGGCTCGTTACAATGTTTTAGAACAATACCCAAAAGTACACTAAAGAGACAGGCTGAATCTCATTAATAATAATATTTTACCGCACCGAAAAAGACGTCTTGGAAGGAAAACTTTCTGTGGTTTAATTATTATTAAAGATTAAAACGCTGATTTACTTGTAATGTGAATTAATTAATGTGTTAATATTGGCTTAATATTTTTCATAGTTAAATATATGAGACGTTGCAGTTGTTACTAGTTTCGCCTGAAGAGAATAAAACTTAACATAATATTATCTTAACAAAATAAATCTTCCACAAGATTCATTGGTAAAAAAAATTAAAATCGGTAAGTTGTTTTTGAATTTATCGTTTAGATACAAACAGTCGCTACGAAGGACTTTGTTTTAAAGAAAGTTTAGTGATATTTTTCACTTTGTAGGCTCAATTACAATTGTAATATGAAAATTAAACTCATATTAATCATACTCATATCTTTTTATATAGGGAAGAAAAATATATATTTTCAACACTGTTTTTTCCTAGACGAAGGATCGAACCCACACCCTCCGGTTCCGATCTCAGAGTCATTAATCAACTGTCAAACGGGTGTCGATATTTGAGATTTGAACAAATAAAATACATTTTATTAAGTTATGATAAAAAATAACAGAAAGTAATATTTATTTTTTTAAGGTCAAAACAATATTTAATTGTATCAATCAATCAATAATTTTAACCTCCTAAGGACCAAGCTAAAAAAATCCTATTCTGCATTACCACCCATTGTTCTCACCTGAGTACATAAAAATACAACAGACCTGCCACCCAATGGTATTTTTTTGTTTTTTTTTATTGTTAGAGTTAAAATTTACTTGTGGGATTTTTTATCTGTGTAAAATATAGCTTATAGAATATATTTCTGAAAAAAAAAAACTCGTTTTATTTTGTTCCCATGTGATCACATCAGACCTAAGTGAATCCAAAATTTTTTTTATTAAAATTAGGTTTTACTTGTAGATTTTTTTATTTACTTATGTTATAACATATGAGATCATACAATAACCTCTAAAAAGTATACAAAAGAATTAAAAACAGTTTTTCTTAAATTCTAAATGTGTAAGTTTACTACATATTAGGTAATAAAATATCTAAACTATCTGAACATATGTTAAAAAAAGAAATAAAAACATTGGAAGTA